>JAUPTC010001142.1:0-28482 GCA_030762895.1 Sophora flavescens
CACCAAAGATAAGTGCATCCTAAGTGATATTAAAAGGCAGAAAAACCAGATTGCCAAAATAGTTGGATCCCTTAGATCACCCGAATTTAGATACCCTGCATCTCAATATCAGAAAAACCAGATTGCCACATAGGGGTGTAATCGGGTCGGGTTGGATCGGATTTGAGGAGTTTCATCATCCGAACCGATCAAATTTGATCGGTTCGGATTTGGCAAATTTTCAGGTACGGATCCGAACCGAACCGAACCGATCACAATCGGGTTGATTCGGTTCGGATCATCGGGTTACTTTTTTATTTTATTTAAAATTTACACTTAAATATTAATAAAAAATTAGAAAATAAAATAAAATATACATATTTAATTATTAATTATATTAAATTTATATATAATAATATATTAATATTATATAAAATAATTTAAAAATAAATATTTTAAAGGGTTCGGATTGGATCGGATCGGATTGGATCAGAATTCTCGGATCCGAGACCCGAACCGATCTGGTTCGGATCGGCGTTTTGGAATCCGATCCGATCTGATGATCCGAACCAATCCATCAAAACCGGTTCGGATCGGTTCGGATCCGCCGAGTTCGTGGATCGGATCGGATCCGCTCACACCCCTATTGCCACAGATAGTTAAGATTTTTTTTATAAGTCAAATAATATACATAAGAGAGTACAAAGGGTACTCAACCCATTTACATAAGTCACTAAAAGAAGAATCTAGTGAAAAGAGTAACTAAAAGTTCAACCAAAAGAGCCTAATGGTTGAAAACCTTAACTAGGCCACACCCCACCAAATGAACTTCTATAACATGGTTTTGTAAGTCATAGTTCTCTAGGGTTCAATAATAGAAAACTATCATAAGGATCTTAGAATCTATGATTCTCACATAATAATAAATGATAGTGATACTTACCTTGATCCATGATCAAATTGCAAGATGAATCTCCTCCTTATCCCAATCAATCTCTTCCCTTCAACTTCCTTCTCACACCCTTTCTTGATAGCAATGGTTCAGAGAACTTCCTAGGAGAGGGAATCATTGGTGGTTATCATAATGTGTGTAACTTCCATCAAAGTTACAACTATTTATAATTACTTTCTTAACTTCTCATATTAACCAATAGGTCCCTTTAGTTTCATTAATTTGTATATAGGCCCAAAACATTATTTCACATGAGTCACACATAATAATAAATTATTATTTTCTAACATTCTCCCACTTGACTCATGTGACTTAATAATACATCAATCATGATGCGCATCAACGGACCTCACATACATTGGTTTCATCGTTAGTCATAATCAAGAATACAAACTAATAAGAGTCATGGCGGTTACATGTTATTTAATCAACAAGTTTCCTTCCATGTACTACTATATTAGCCTTTCTCCTCAATGTGATCTTAAAATGAGAATTCCATAATGGGTTAAACATAATGTCATTATCAATAACATAACTGTTTTCGACATCATCATTTGCATGCATATCCATAAGTAAAAAACAGAAATTTCGAAACTTATATACATTAACAAGCTTAGAGTGTCAAACATACATCATTAATGAACTTAAAACATTACAATTCAACATTCGCTAGCAGACATAATGCCCATATTCTTAACATGACCAACAAACATTTTGGGCGGTAACCCTTTTGTTAAAGGGTCAGCAATCATAAGTTCGATGATAATATGATCAATTGACACTATATGTTTCTGAACTTCTTCTTTAACGGCAAAGTACTTTATTTCCATATGCTTAGCACCCTTAGAGTACTTGTCGTTTTTAGAAAAGAAGACAGCTGCGGAATTTTCACAATAAATTTTCAGCAGCCTGGCAATACTGTCAACTATTCCAAGTCCTGAAATAAAGTTTCGCAGCCAATTCGCCTGAATGGTGGCCTCAAAGCATGCCACAAATTCAGCCTCCATAGTGGATGCAACAAAGACTGACTGCTTCGCACTCTTCCATGATATTGCTCCTCTGGCTAAAAGATATACATAGCCAAATGTGGACTTTCTTGTATCCACACAACCAAAGAAAGTCGAATCGAATATCCAATCACCTCAAGATGATCAGTTCTCCTATAAGTAAGCATGTAATCCTTCGTTCCTTGAATGTATCTTAGAACTTTCTTTGAAGCTTTCCAGTGATCCAATCCTGGATTACTCTGGTATCTACCCAGCATTCCAACTGCAAAACTTATATCCGGTCTCATGCATGTCTGAGCATACATCAAACTCCCAACAACAGATGCATAAGGAATATTTTCCACCTGTTTCAGTTCCAAATCATTCTTTGGACATTGCATGAGGCTAAACTTGTCTCCTTTCTGAATTGGAACGGGAGATGCTGAGCACTTGTCCATCCTAAATCTGTTTAAAACTTTATTAATATATGCTTTCTGAGACAAACCCAACAATCCAATTGATATATCCTGGAATATTTCTATTCTGATCACATAGCTTGCCTCACCCATATCCTTCATTTCAAAGTTGTTAGAGAGAAAATTCTTAGTCTCACGTAATAGATCAAGATCATTAGTTGCAAGCAAGATATCATCAATACACAGAATCAGAAATATAAACTTACTCCCACCAACCTTCAGATATATACACCGGTTAACAGTGCTTTCCTTAAATCCAAAGGAAAGAACAGTATCATTGAACTTGAGATACCATTGTCGGGGAGCTTGTTTAAGTCCATATATTGATCTCTTAAGTTTACATACCATGTGTTCCTTTCCGTTCTCTATGAATCCCATTGGTTGATCCATATAAAAATCTTCCTCTAAATTCCCATTTAGAAAGGCAGTTTTCACATCCATTTGATGTAACTCTGAATCATAATGAGCTACCAATGCCATGACAATTCTGAAAGAATCTTTCTTGGAAACTGGTGAAAATGTTTCCTTGTAATCAATGCCATCTTTCTGAGTAAAACCCTTAGCAACAAGTCTGGCCTTGTAATGTTCAAGGTTGCCATGAGAGTCACGCTTAGTCTTAAAGACCCATTTACACCCAACTCTCTTGAAACCTTCAGGCAATTTCACAAGGTCCCAAACATCATTTTGTTCCATGGATTTAAGCTCATCTTTCATAGCATCTAACCATTTTTCAAAGCATTATCACCATTCATGGATTGTGAAAATGAAACTGGATCATCATCAATTCCTAAGTCATTTTCTAACTCTTGTAGATATACCACATAATCATTCGGAATAGCTGATCTCCTTTCTCTTTGGGATCTTCTTAATGCTATTTCTTGTGGTTGTTCTACTAAAGGTTCATTATTAACCTCGGGAACATTAATTTGTTGTTCTTATTGATTATTATACGGTTTAACAACTTGAGGAACAACAACTTGAGTAGTAGGAACACAAGTCAAAGGAACTTGTATTCTAACTTCATTAATCTCCACATTTCCTGAAGCTTCACTCCTACCGGTTTCACCATTCTCAATGAACCTAACATTCCCAGTTTCAACAATTCTTGTACTATGGGTAGGACAATAAAATCTAAACCCCTTAGACTTTTCTGGATAACCAATGAAATATCCACTGATTGTTCTTGCATCCAGCTTTCTTTTTCCTGTGGATTATAAATCTTTATTTCTTCCTGACAACCCCAAACATGTAGGTGCCTTAAACTAGGTTTCCTTTCGGTCCACAGTTCAAAAGGTGTCTTTGAAACCGCCTTACTAGGAACACTGATTAACAAATACATGACAGTTTTTAAAGCATACATCCACAATGACAAGGGTAAAGATGCATTACTTAACATACTCCTAACCATATTCATTAAGGTTAGGTTACGCCTTTCTGATACACCATTTTGTTGTGGTGTACCTGGCATTGTGTATTGAGCACATATTCATTAAGGTTTTCTAGGAACTTAGCAAATGGACCAGGGTGTTGTCCATTTTCATCATACCTTCCGTAATACTCACCACCTCTATCAGACCTTATGATTTTCACCTTTCTGTCCAATTGCCTTTCAACTTCATTTACATAAATTTCTAAGGCATTCACTGCTTGAGACTTCTCATGCAGTAAATAGACATATCCATAACGTGAAAAATCATCAATAAAGGCGATACAGTATTTTTCCTTACTGAAAGAATTAACATCAAAATGTCCACATATATCAGTGTGAACCTCAAGAAGCTGAGTGCTTCTTGTGGCCCCTTTCTTTGTGTGTTTTGTTTGTTTTCCTTTAATACAATCCACACAAATATTAAGGTCGATGAAATCCACCTGGAAGAACTTCATCCTTTATGAGTCTTTCCATTATTTCCTTGGAAATATGACCCAAACACTTATGCCACAAATAAGCAGAACGTTCATTCACTAAACCACGTTTAGTGCCAACATTATGATGCAAGGTCATAAGTGTTTCAACATATAGATTATCAAGATTCAATCTATATAAACCATCACTAAGTATACCAGATCCAATCATAAAGGTATTGATGAGTGTGATTTCACCTCATTTTCCATGTACATTTCTGCATGCATTTGCATATAGTTTAGGCATTTTTAGTTTGATTTTGTTTAGTTTTTCCTTTGGAACGGATAAGGTGGTGTTGTGATGTTGTTTTGCAGGAATTCATGATTAAATGCCCAAGGTTTGGCCATGATGAAGCTTGGATGATTGAGAGCCTTAAAAGTGAAGAAAATGAGCCAAACAGAGCCCATCACGGCCATGATCGAGCAAAACTGAAAAGCGCAAAGGCTGAAATCAGAGTCTGTCACGGCCTAGCCGTGATGTACATCACGGCCGTGACCCAAAACCACCACAAGTCAGAATCCATCACGGCTTGGCCGTGATGGAGATCACGGCCATGAAATGGAGGCTCGCCACGCGAGAGACTTAAAATGCCAGAAGTTCCAGAAACAGAATCCGTCACGGCCTGGCCGTGATGGTCATCACGGCCGTGGCGCGCGACGGATCTATAAATAAGAGCACAGCAGACAGAACAAAGGGACTTTTTGCAAAGGCTTGGAAACCCTAAAGAGGGCTGATGGTTGGGGGAAGGCTAGGACCTTAAAGATGACATCTTCTCTGCTCTTGGATTGGAAGAAGATTGAAGGATTCGTCATGGAGTTTTCTTCCTCTCTTCTCTCTCTCTTTTGTAGACATTATCATGTGTAGTTAATTCCCCCATCGTTGGGTTTAGATGTAGCTTTTCTGAACTTGGTTGTTAATTGATTTGGTTTCAATGCAAGTTTCTATTTCTTTATGAGTATGTGATTCTGTGCTTAATGCTTTCCTTGGATTAGCTACCCATAGGAATGATATGTTGCTTTGATAGATAACTGAAAGGTTGGTGTTAAGGCATGTTCATGAATCATATGCCAAGTAGTCCAAGAATCTAGACATAGGTGCTGGATGCTTGCAATCTTATAAGTCTTGACTTAATGCAAAATCACTGCATTAATCCACCTAAGACATTAGGGTTTGATTTGGGGTTTTAGGCTCAATGCACCTAAGACATTAGGCTTGAGTATTTTAGAAAAGGCTTGATTGGAATAATTGAATTAGGACTTGTGTTGTTAGCCATTCCATTGCAATCAAGGGAGGATTAGTGTAGTCTAAACCCCGACAATTCTATCCAGATTATAAATTCTGCACTCCAAGTGTTTGTTAAAAGTCCAAAAAGACCAAAAATATTGTATTGCTTTGTTTTCTGTTTTGATATCTCATACCATAGTTTAGTCTAGATAGTTGTTGAGTTTGTGAATTGGTAATTGACAACCGATCCCTGTGGATACGATAACCGGTCTTACCACCGTATTACTTGATTGCGACGAGGTGCACTTGCCTTTATCTTAAAAAATTACGCATCAAGTTTTTGGCGTGCATGTGGGGATTGGCTTTGTCAATATCGGTAGTAACAAATGAGACAACTAGTTTAGACATTTTTTATTTTATTTTTCTGTATATAATTGATCTCTTTCTTTTGTTAGTTTTGTACATATTTGATTTTGTGTTTCTTAATCTTGGGCTTAAGTGTCTGTGAGGTGAAAATTGATTTGGCAGGATCATGGACTATAATTATTATCGACCATCCGATGCGGAAATGGAGATATCTCGAGCGCAGCTGCTGGGTAGATATGCTGCAATTAGCCGTAAACATCCAACAAGTGAGTAATGAGTTGTCAAGGGCAACTGTCTCTCCTCCACCAGTGGTAGGCTATTCTGAATGGGGAAATCAATTTCCCAACACTTCCACTCCATGGTGGGGGAACCCTCCAAATAATACTTGGATTGATCAAGAGGAACATTGGGAACCTTCCACATCTTCATATCAACCACAACCATCTCATTGGTATGATGAGCCATCACCATTGGAAGTTGCTTGGGAGAACTTCAAATCCGAATTCACAGTCAATTCTGAGCAACCTATTCCGGATAGTCGGTCTCACCTAGAGGATATTTTGGAGAGCTTCATGGTAACAACAATGGAAAGTTTAGAAAACCAAGAAGATACCATTCGAAGTCTCGGGGTACGTATTGAGGAACTCTCTAACCAACTATCCGAAATTCCAAATGGGAACTTGATGGATGATGATAAAGATGATGCATTGATGGATGATGATGAAGATGATGCGACAATGGATGATGAGGAAGATGAAGAAGTGGGAGCAACTGAATTAAGAAATGAAGACCCTATTTTGGAGAACATAGTTGCACCATCCCCCACTGAACCCTTGACTAAAGAGATTGAAAGGAAGAAGCATTTGGAGGACATCTATTTCACCATGCTAGAGGAAGATGAAGAACTGTTGGACTTAGATGATTCTATTGGTTCCTATGCATGTGTTGAATGTGATGGAAAAAACACTTGTGTGGTGTGTGCTGAGATTTCTGCATATTTGGAAGGTGATGAATTTGGTAATGCTGAAAGTGAAGATTGCACGTGATGCCAAAGCACCACCAGTGATCCTCTCCACTTGTTTGCCACCTCACATTTTGAAGCAGTCAACAATGGAGTTCATGCCTCTGCCTAAGAAACCAGATGTTGCATCTTTAAATATGAAGGCACCATGACCAGTCCAAGAGGTTGAACCCCATTTTTATTGGGAAGATTTTGTCGATAAAGGGGTCATCTTTGACCCGAGAGGAATTGAAAAGCGCTTCCCATTTGAAGAAGTCAGCATGAATTTCGAGCGCTCACTTCCACATTTTTGCTGCAAACCGTGGGATCCAGGTGAAGGATCTCACATGGTTAGCATCCCTTGGTCGCTATACCACATGTTATGGGATCCAGGTGGATGCTTCTTAATGAGTCAAGCTAGTGACGTTAAAGAAGCTCTTATTGGGAGGCAACCCAAGTTTTCTTTTCATTCACTCTTTTATTTTTTGATTTTTCCCCTCTTGAATAATTTGAGAAGCTCAAGAGGTTTGTTAATAGTTTTGTTAAGTGCTTTCAGATTTTGAAGGAAGGAGGAGAAGAAGGGCAGAGGGGAATAAAACCGAAAAACATGTGATTCAAGACCACTACCACCTTGGTGGGTTGTTCCAGCTTTTCTCCCTCTCTAAACTTAATTATTTACATTGAGGACAATGTAAGTCTTTAAGCTTGGGGTAGGGGTAATCTTTTTGCTTGCATTGTAAATATTGCATTCATATAGGTTTAGTCTTGCATGATCACATGAATTGATTGTCCCCTGCTTAGATTGAGCATCTGATTGTGAGAACTGAGTGCCAATTTATCTGTGATAGTGAATTTTTGAACCCTGATTTTTCTATTCTTGTGATATGGCTTCAAATACATATTCTTGAGATGGTCTTGGATAGTTGATGATTAGCATGTGTTTCTATAGACTTGTGTTCCTCACTGGTTTTTGAACTGATAAATGTGAGCTTTTGAGCCATTAGGGGGTACTTACTAACTCTGCCCCCGTTCTTTGTGTAGAGTGTGTTCCTCTTGGATTGTTTTTCTCTAGAACTTGACTTGAAACCATTTCGAAGCTTGAAAATTTTTGAAAACAATTTTGAAAATGATTGAGGCAATAGGTATTTTTCTGGCCTTCTGAGTTTTGAATGATGAAATGCTACCCCTTAGTTGCCCAATTTTGAGCCTGAATGAATAAAATGTTTTTCTTGGTACCCTAAAATGTTTTGATAAATATGTTTGACAAGGGACCTTCTAAAGTATTACAAAAGGGTAAAAAGGTAGTTGAAACAGTTTAGGAAAACAATCAGAAAAAAAAAATTCTCTTGAGCTGAAAAACCTCCCCTTCTCCAAGCAAAAGAAAAACAAAAGAAAAAGAAAAATAAAATGGAGAAGGGGATGACAAAAAGAAATGAGAAATGAAATGAAAAGAAAGAAAGAAAGGTGGAAAAATAAATTGAAAACCCAAGAAGGTATTTTAGAAGGTCATGTTTGCAATGCTTGATGTTTGTGTAGCCTTTTGAAATGTCCTTTTCTTGTTATCCCCACCTAACGATTAAATCCCATGGCCACGTTACAACCAAATAAAAGACCTCTTGATTCTAATTTGTTTTCATTAATAAAGTAGAGATTTGGTTGATAGTCAAGCCTATGGTAGGATTCATTCCTTGAGGAAAATTGAGCGAAATGTCTTATCCCCTAAACACTTGAGTGAGGTAGAAAGAGAGCCAAGCAAATAAACAAGCTTGGGGTGATCCTCATGTGAGAAAGAGTGCCCAAATCAGTGAGAATATGAGTCTAAGGAACCTAAGCCTCTAATTGGACTTGAATTGATTGTCTCTTGCTGAATTGTTTGAATTGCCTATTACTTGTATGATCTACTCGGGTTCTTGGTTCACTATCCATGCTTTGATTGTTCATATCTTCTGGCCTTAGTTTTTGCTTGAGGACAAGCAAAGTCTTAAGCTTGGGGTAATTTGATGAGTGTGATTTCACCTCATTTTCCATGTACATTTCTGCATGCATTTGCATATAGTTTATGCATTTTTAGTTTGATTTTGTTTAGTTTTTCCTTTGGAACGGATAAGGTGGTGTTGTGATGTTGTTTTGCAGGAATTCATGATTAAATGCCCAAGGTTTGGCCATGATGAAGCTTGGATGATTGAGAGCCTTAAAAGTGAAGAAAATGAGCCAAACAGAGCCCATCACGGCCTAGCCGTGATGCCCATCACGGCCTAGCCGTGATGCCCATCACGCGCCATGATCGAGCAAAACCGAAAAGGCGTAAAGGCCGAAATCGAGTTGCGTCACGGCCTAGCCGTGATGTACATCACGGCCGTGACTCAAAACCACCACAAGTCAGAATCCATCACGGCTTGGCCGTGATGGAGATCACGGCCATGAAATGGAGGCTCGCGACGCGAGCAAGGGCTCGCCACGCGAGAGACTTAAAATGCCAGAAGTTCCAGAAACAGAATCTGTCACGGCCTGGCCGTGATGGTCATCACAGCCGTGACGCGCGACGGATCTATAAATAAGAGCACAGCAGACAGAACAAAGGGACTTTTTGCAAAGGCTTGGAAACCCTAAAGAGGGCTGATGGTTGGGGGAAGGCTAGGACCTTAAAGATGACATCTTCTCTGCTCTTGGATTGGAAGAAGATTGAAGGATTCGTCATGGAGTTTTCTTCCTCTCTTCTCTCTTTCTCTTTTGTAGACATTATCATGTGTAGTTAATTCCCCCATTGTTGGGTTTAGATGTAGCTTTTCTGAACTTGGTTGTTAATTGATTTGGTTTCAATGCAAGTTTCTATTTCTTTATGAGTATGTGATTCTGTGCTTAATGCTTTCCTTGGATTAGCTACCCATAGGAATGATATGTTGCTTTGATAGATAACTGAAAGGTTGGTGTTAAGGCATGCTCATGAATCATATGCCAAGTAGTCCAAGAATCTTGACATAGGTGTTGGATGCTTGCAATCTTATAAGTCTTGACTTAATGCAAAATCACAGATTAATCCACCTAAGACATTAGGGTTTGATTTGGGGTTTTAGGCTCAATGCACCTAAGACACTAGGCTTGAGTATTTTAGAAAAGGCTTGATTGGCATAATTGAATTAGGACTTGTGTTGTTAGCCATTCCATTGCAATCAAGGAAGGATTAGTGTAGTCTAAACCTGACAATTCTATCCAGTTATAAATTCTGCACTCCAAGTGTTTGTTAAAAGTCCAAAAAGACCAAAAATATTGTATTGCTTTGTTTTCTGTTTTGATATCTCATACCATAGTTTAGTCTAGATAGTTGTTGAGTTTGTGAATTGGTAATTGACAACCGATCGCTGTGGATACGATAACCGGTCTTACCACCGTATTACTTGATTGCGACGAGGTGCACTTGCCTTTATCTTAAAAATTACGCATCAGGTATGCTTATACAGACTGAAACATCCATTACCAAACTTAAAAGAGTATCCAAGCAATATCAAGTTTATATAAAGAAACTAAATTCCTAGAAATATTAGGTACATACAAAGTTTCAAACAAATCTAAATGATGTCCAGTGTCAAGGATCAAACGATAAGTCTCGACAGCTTCCACTGGAACTTTCACTCTATTCCCCATAAAGACAAACTTCTCATTTGGGTTTATGGTTTGGATTGTAAGGACTCCCCGCATCATATTAGAAACATGAGTCGTACATCCAGAATCAATCCACCAAGTATTATGGGGAACTTCAGTTAAATTTGATTCGAAACATACATAAGCATTAAGCTCACCTTTCTTTTTGAACCAAGCCTTACGTTTGGGGTAATCCTTCTGGAAATGTCCAGATTTCCCACAGAAAAGACATTTGTCATTCTTTTCTTTCTTCTGGATCTTAACGGAGGACTCATTTATCTTTAGTAGTCCTTTCCCCTTTCCATGTTTCTTATCAGCATTCTTACCAGCTCCTTGATGGTTCACATAATGGATTGAGTGACTTCCTTGATTCTTTAGTCTTGTTTCCTCTTGAACCAACATACTGCGCAATTCATGCACATTCCACTTATCTTTCATGGTGCTGTAGTTCATTTGGAACGGGCCATAATCAGACGGTAATGAGTTCAAAAGGAACTGCGCAAGGAAATTCTTATCCACTTCCATTCCCAATGACTTAAGTCTTGCTGCAATATTTATCATTTCAATAACATGTTCATGCATAGTACGAGAACCATCAAACTTCATGGTGGTTAAAGTACTCATTAATGTCCCTAAGAAGAGACTTGTCGATTTGGGAGCTCTCTTCCACATTCTTCATAAGTTGTTGTGCACTTTCAGTTTTAGGAAGAGAAGACTTAATATTACTTTCTATGCTCATTCGCATAAACATCAAGCTTAATCTGTTTGACCTTTCCCAAGCCTTATAATGAGCCTTCTCTTCATTGCTACTAGCATCAGTAATAGCAGCAGGCTTCTCAACTTGAAGAGTCGAATAAAGACCCATTACATAAGGTGAAATTGGATTTGTTCACTCCATTCAGAGAAGTTCAACCCATTAAATATTGGAACAGACGTAGCATGCGAATGTAAAGACATAGGAAAAGATACTGCAATTAACACATGCTTGACATTAGTGCTTTGAGTCATAAAATAACATACAATCAAATTCAGACAAACATTAAACATTCAATGCACAGGTTAAGGCTATGATGCACCACCCACATGGTGCACCACTCATTACACCACCCACATGTCAAGAGCTGTAACACCCCCCTTGGGCATTACTTTATAAACATGTGCGGAAATAAATTTAAAAGGGAATTTCGCTGGTTGCTTTCGAAAATTAATTTATATAAATATATAAGCACCAGAAAACAGGTATAAAGTTTGTTAAATGCGGTTACGATAAAATTTAGACCTATTTTGAAATAGTAACATCACATTTTCACCTATCATGGTACAAATTCTGGTCATATATAGACCATTTGTTATACGACCCAAAACCTAAGCCATAATCGGCGCACATACCTACAAACCTAGCTTGGCAAGCCTATTTATTTTCGAAATGTACTTAAATAAAAGGGTTGAATATTTTTACAAAAATTTTGACAGAGTCTCCTCTGTAATTCTAACATCCCAAAATAAAAACACCTGTTGAAATATTTCTATTTTTATCCCAGAAATTCCAGTCATACAAAAAAAACATAAAGACGGTATTTTTCTGAAAATATTTACATAAACAAATACCTGACCAAAATGAAAGATTTTAAATTTTTCATCCAAGAGAAGGGCTCTCCGAGCCATTACATTCCATCCAAAAATAAAGGCTCTCCGAGCCATAAACATACATACTAACATTAATCAACATCGTCTCAAAACCTAAGCTGGTCGTTCTAAAAGATATTCATGGGTAAGACCCCTATGGTTTTCACCATTATACCTAGCATTATACATCTTCCAGGATTGGGACTAATATCCCCGAGCGAAACTGGAAACCTATTTTGCATCTTATGTATGCATATACCAAGATACAATAGCAAAACCAGAAAAACAGATACATGCAAGAGTGAGATACCAATATATGGATTTAAACATGATAACCACATACACGACTCTCAATTACCATTTAACATGAATATTCAAAGATTAACAATATATTTATCAAAGGGTTTCATACCCGACAGTCGTACCCGTTTTAAAAACCATGACACTTCAATATTCCACAACTAACTTTGAGACCTAATCTCTGAAGCTCCAACCAACAAATAAATGAGTAGATCAGGCTCTAGTTGCCAATTAAGGCAGAATCAATGCCCGATATGGCAAAGTTCTATTGACCATTCCACAGTCCAACTCAAGGCAAAGTGGTGACTACATATAGCACATGGTCTACTTGGTCGTATATCCATCAAGGCACAATGGACGTTAAACTGCATGAATACTTGCCATCAAGCATTCAAGTCCTATGCAAAGGCACGTCTGCCCTGTAATGCATGTAACACGTTTTGTTCTTGTTGTTTTCTTTGTGATCAATCTTTAGGTGTCTAAGCTAAAAGTCTCACGACTAAATCACCAATTTAAACTTTCAAGTTTAATACCTCATTCCACAATAACTGACTCCAAGTCAAAAGGTGTGCAAATCACGAAATCCAGACCGATGCACCAGTCTTGGATGCTTAGATTTTAGTACACAAAACCAAATATACGGTTTATAGGACATTGTAGTCCATAATTTCCTCTTTGGATCCCAGGCCCATATCTTAGAACTCTAGATCCGACGTCTCGGTTTCTAGGTTCGTTTAAACCATTTTCGTTCTGTGAAAAACAAAACAAAATCAAAGTTTCCTCAACCTATCCAAGTTGATGGAAAAAACTCGATGTTTACCGAAAATCCTTTTACGTTAGAAATTCGTTTTGTAAACTTAAAAATTCCTTAAAACTTATTTTTGTTCAAAAATCAATAATTTGAACTGTAAAACCTTATTTGAGACAAATTCTCAATAATACCCTCTTTAAAAACACTTTGGTAATTATTGACGGAGTTCTCCGTCGTTTGCTGTTTCAAGACGCATTTGTCGTAAATTAATTTTTCCAACACTGTTAAAATATCCTTGACACTTACATTTCTTAGAATAACTTTTCGTCTTATTTTTGAATTTGTTTGGAAAAGACAACGTAACTGAAATATTTTCAAGATGTCGTCCTCACTATTTACTCATAATTCACTCTTTACTCATAATTCACTCTTTTCTCCAAAACATCATCACATATAAATACTTTCAATATTTTCTTCCATAAATCAAATCCTTTGAATTCCTCCTCAAGCTTTTTCAACGCTTTTATCTTTAATTTAATTGAGCAATCGACCAATGTCGAGCTTCTCGACCAATCAACCAACCAACAGATAATCCATATATAGCAGATATCCATACATCACAGTATAATCATGCTTTCACATAAAATATTAAAAACTACATAATAGTCATATAACAACTGAATTTGACACCACACATCACAACAAATAAACTCAAATATGACACACAAATAGCATGCAGCATTCTGAAAATCCCTCAGGCAGTCTCCCCTTACCTTTGAAGACAAGAGTCAAGATTGATAGCTGAATTGATCAACTAAGAAAATTAAAGGTCCAAAATTTAATCTCCGATTAATTTTAAACCTACATATTTTAAAATCTAAAATTAAATGTAATCAAATATGAAAATAATTTTCTTTCAATCATATTATTAAAAATATTTTTATAAATAAATACTACTAGTGACAATAACATAATATTATTCTCTAGTAGTCGTGTATACACTGACATAAGACAGTGTTAACACACTCAAAATAAATTTTAAATGAGTAATTAAAATTACTCAAACCAAATCACATAGAAATAAACAAAAAATAAACATATACATATATTTACTATTATTGAAGAATAGTGAAAACCGGGGTGTTATAAGAGCTCTACTGTTGAGTCACCGGCAAGTGTACCGGGTCGTCATAAGTAATAAACATGGTAAGTAATTACCGAGGTCGGACACAGGGATTGGGCTCCCAATTCTACCAATCTGCAAGAAATTCGACACGTTTGACCAAGTAAAAGCAAGTGGTTGAGAAAAGAGAGGAAATAGGATAGCAATTTAAATCAACAAATCAATTAGAGATAAAGTAGGTAGCGATAAGATAAGATAAGAATTAAAATCTGGATTAAACATCTAAGGTCACAAATCCACCTACCCAATAATGAATAGTAATTAAGTGATGATGATCCTCTCCCTAAGTTCAATTGCAATGTCAACCAGGACCCCCAAATTCTCCTAATGACACTATCGTGCTCAATAGGGACGTATTCAACGATTGAGTTAATTACTTGCTACTTCGCCTCATAACCCAATCATCAAACTCTATTAAATCTTGTTCCCTATAAGGTTGCACTGATCTCCTACTCACTCGTGCAATATTCAATCGCTGATCCCAATTCAAGTTCTAAACGCGAATTGCCTATCAAGCCTCATCACGTTAACTAGTCAATCATGCATGCTTATGATCAACGCAATAAATTCAGAATTGGAAAACATGAACTGAGGTAAGGAGGAAACATACATCACATTGAACGCTACATCGTCATGGGTGGTTTCATTGATCCCTTAGACAAGGGAATTAGTTCCTCATGCTTGTAACAATGCACAAACAATTGGAGTTCATCATAATTGTCAAATAGGAAAAGAACATAGGGAGACGCACTCCGGAGAATAAGGATTCGTCTCAAAAAACCATCTAAAACAAGTGGTGAACAAAAGGTCCCTAATCCGCCCTAAATCAGCCTATAAATAGAGGTTCAGGTCTCGCCCGCTCGCTGGCGAGCAAAGCTCGCGAGGCGAAATTCAGTTTTGGCTCCATCTTGAGTTTGAATACTCGCGAGGCGAGATGGTGATTCGTGAGGCGAGACAGAAAGGGTGACATCTCCGCACAGTCAAGCCTTGAGGCTCGCGAGGCGAGATGGTGATTCGCGAGGCGAGACGAGAAAGGGTGATTGCTTCTGTTGCTTGAGCTGGTCTTGTGCTCGTGAGGCGAGATCCTGTTTCGCGAGGCGAAACTTCCAAAGATTGCTTTTCCACCGTTTTCTTCATTTTCCTTGACTCTAAGAGCTTCACTTTTAACTCTGAAACAATAAAAGGAAACGAAAAGCGTAATTCTACTCAAAATAAACTAAAAACTACTAAAAATGCATTAAACGAATCAAATTCTAACTTAGGAACAAAACAAGGCCAATTTGGGAGATTAGCGACGTTGACTTGCCCAATTAGGCACAAAATCTACCCCTTTTCTAGCTGGAAACTAGATGAGCCAGAGGCTCATCAAAACACCCCAAACTTAAACCTTGCTTGTCCCCAAGTAAACTAAAACTAAAAAGACTCAACACTTAGCAAGCTTAAAGGATTCAATCAATTTTTGCACAGATTTCATGTAATTTAACACAACAATTTTTTTTCAATGTTTTCCCCCTTTGCAACAATGTAATCCCCACATTCATTTACTTTAAACAATTGAGAATTCCATCATTCATGCAATCAGTAATCTGGGTTGAGGATCCAAGTGACACACAAAAAGGGAGATCACCAAATTCAAACAATTGCCTTCCTCACAAGGGCATTTAATATTTCACTCATTCGCTTCAATTTGTCTAAGCTACCAACTTTTCACTCAATCTCGCATTTCAAGAGCACTTCCCATGAATTTGATTTTCATCTCAATCAAGGTTCCCATGAAAACATGCATGCATCATCAAAAGGTCTTTCATAGGTTGTAATGAGGGCCTGACTCAAGGTAAGATATTCAAATGATAGATGCTTAGTCCCTAGGATCAATGAGAGCATGAAACTACCATTGCAACAATTGAATTTACTATCATATTATTATTCTATTCCTTGCATTGGGTGGCTACAAACCTCTTCCTTTTTATACTTTTTCGCCTTGCCCTTTTGGCATATATTCAATACTTTTCATCACATTTTTTTTCTCAAGCCTTCGGCCTTTAATTTTGCTTTTCTTTTTCTCAACTATGATTCATGAACTTGTAGCCACCCCAAACTTAGTTCCACAACAACACTCACAAAGCTAAAATTCCATGCTCTCCTAAATCCTAGGATAGGGAAAATCATGGTTTTTCTAAGTTAATGGCTTGTAATGTAAGGTCATCAAGAACAATAGGATTCAAGGCTCAATGTGGCTAACTAGGGATCATTCATCAAGGTTGGTTCAATTTATGGCCAAGTAGTTATTTCAAAGAAAATTGCCTAAATCATTTGATGCAACCATATAGACATGCAAACCATGAAGAGATTCAAGCAAATTCGGGAAAGTGCAGCTTAAAAGAGATTCACACAATTAAGAACATGTTGGAGGCTCAAATTTCTCACCTGGACATTTTTGCAAATTGTTTGACCAAGATACGATTCCTAGTTGTGTGCACCCCTTCACCCCAAACTTGTCATAAATCAAGCAATCACAATAAAATTTCTCAAAGTTCAATTTTCAATTTTTCACATGGGGATCAAATTTTCGATTTTCAGCACCCAGGGGGAAATCATCAATGGTCAACATAATTCATGCAGTACCAATCTATGCTAAATTTAATTAAAATCCACCAAGCTTGCCGACACAACACTCACACACATACTCTTGATCTTCTCAAATTATTCAAGAGCGAAATTCAAAAACAAATGGAAAAAGGGAAAGAAAACAAAAACAAAGCAATTGTTTCCCTCCCCCACACTTAAGGCATACATTGTCCTCGATGAAAGAACGTAAATATAAAATAAGAGTGAAGTCAAGTGAGATGTTACTTACCTTGTAGAGATGAAGGAATGCGAATGCGTGAGGGTGAGAGTGTGAGAGTGAGTGAGGCAGTGAAATGAGTGGGAGTGGAGTTGAACCCACGCGAGAGAGGGAATGAAGAGTGAAAGGTCGTGAAAGTGCTTCACGATCCGCTCGCGGGGCTGATATACTTTTCAGAAGAAGAAGAAGAATTTGCTTGCCATTTGGGATTGATTCCCCATGGTAATGCTTTAGCCTTTGCCCATTTACCTTGAAGTTGCCAGAGGCCCCTTCTAATTCTATTGCTCCGTGTGGAAAAACTTGGAGGACCTTGAATGGTCCCGACCACCTTGATTTTAACTTTCCAGGAAATAGTCTCAACCTTGAATTATAAAGAAGTACCATTTGTCCGGGCTCAAACCTCCTAGGAAAGATGTGCTTGTCATGCCATGCCTTAGTCCGCTCTTTGTAGATTCTTACATTTTCATATGCTTGCATGCGGATCTCGGACAACTCATTTAAGTCCAAAAGCCTTCTATAATCGATACCTACTCTCCACCCCGTGATGGTCCTTGTTGGGATCAATTCATTACTTTCATTGACCACCACGGTTGTGCCACCTTTTTTTGGGACCACATGAATTGGACTAACCCAATTGCTATCCGAGATTGGATAGATGATTCCGATATCTAAAAGTTTAATCACTTCCATACGCACAACTTTTTTCATGATGGGATTTAACCGTCTTTGTGGTTGAACCACTGGCTTATAATCATCCTCCATCAAAATCTTATGCATGCATAGGGAAGGGCTTATACCTTTTAGGTCTGAAATCTTCCACCCAATGGAGGGTTTGTGTTCCCTAAGAACTCTCAATAGCTTTTCTTCTTCATGCTTTTTCAAGGCATTGCTAATGATTACCGGATGTTGTCCCTTCTCCCCCAAGAATGCATACCTTAAGTGGGTTGGGAGTTGCTTCAACTCTTGTGCTTTGTTATCTTCTTCCATTCCTTTGTTGTTGAGCTTTTCCTTTGCACGTTCATCCTTTGGGAGACTCGGTAAGGCTTCCATGTTTTTTAAGCACTCAAGATAGTCCTCATCCCCCAAAGGGTCTTCTTCCTCACTATCATCATCATGGGATTCTACCAACACTTGTGCAAGTGAAGAACCATGGGCTTCTCTAGTGACCTTTGCCTTGACAATTGAGTCCACCATATCCACTCGATACACATCCGACCTCCTCCCGGGGTGCTTCATTGCTTCAAAGACATTGAAGACTACATTCTCATCTTGCACCCTTAGGGTGAGTTTCCCTTGTTGCACATCTATCAAAGCACGCCCAGTGGCCAAGAAGGGCCTACCCAATATGAGAGGGATCTCGGCATCTTCATCCATATCAAGCACCACAAAACTGGCCGGAAATATGAACTTGTCCATCTTCACTAACAAATCTTCGACCACCCCATAAGGATATTTTATAGAACGATCGGCTAGTTGGAGTGACATCCGTGTATCTTTGGCTTCTTTGATCCCCAACTTCTTCATCATAGAGAGGGGCATCAAGTTGATGCTTGCCCTCAGATCACACAACGCCTTCCTAGAGTCATCTCCCCAATGGTGCATGGTATAGAAAAAGAACCGGGATCCTTCAACTTTGGAGGTAGTTTTCTTTGAAGAATGGCACTACACTCCTCGGTCAAAGCAACCGCTTTCCTCATCCACTATTTTCCGCTTCTTGGAGAGAAGCTCCTTCATAAACCGGAATAAGATGGCATTTGTTCCAAGGCTTCCACAAATGGAATGTTAATTTGAAGTTTGCGGAAGACATCAAGGAATTTATTGAACTGCTTATCTTGTAGAGGCTTCTTCAATCTTTCAGATATGGTACCTTCATGAAGGGCGGGAGGTCTTTGGGTTCAACCCACTTCTTTCTTTCTGAACTCTTCATCTACAAGTTTTAACCTTCCCCCTTGCTCGGTTCCTTGTCACTTGCCAACTCCTCTTTCTTAGGTTGCTCTTCCTCAACATGTGGTTGTTCCGAGGCCTCGGCTTCCCGAGAACTAGTTGCACCCCGTTAGATCCCAACACCCTACCGCTTCAAGTTGCTACGACATTGCATTGGTTCTAGGGTTGTTCTCGGTATCACCCGGGAAAGTGCCCGGAGACGCTCATTTAGTTGATTTGCGAAATGAGCTATCTGCGTCTCTAGATTCTCGAATTGCCGACCCTCGTATGAGTTGCCAACTTGTCAATGGCTGTGCTTGTATTGATTGACAACTTCTCAATTGCCGCATTCGTCTTTTCTATAGCCAACTCCCAAGGTTGGCTTCCACCATCTGTTGTTTGCAATTTTTAGGCCCCCGGAAGAGCCTCGCCGAGTATTGCATTGATGGATTCCATAGTTTGGCCTCTCGATTACAAGTGAGGTTGTTGTTGCCCGGCTAGACCACCACTAGCATTACTCCAAGCGAAACCCGGATGGTCTCTCCTCATATAACCCCCTATTTCGATTCTCGACCGTAATCATTCCTGCCCTTTCCTCGATAGTTGTTTATGGGGCACGCTGTCATAGAAATTGTGGCATGAGTCCACATGTTCTTGAGAGAAGTTGAACGGACAACTCAATGTCATGATCTCCATTACAATTATCACAACCCGGGAGGCATTCCTTCGTGTATCACATTAACCTTTTTGTTCCTAGACAATGCCGCATTTTGCATCTTCAACAGTTTATTTTGTTCTAGAATGGCTTCTATTGTTGCGGAACCGACTCCACTTGAGGTTTCCCTACCACGGTTGTAATCATTGTTCGACATCTTCTCCAATAACGCCCATCCATCGTCCACTGATAAATAAGAAAAAGAACCGCCCGCTGCGGCATCACAATTCATCCTGGTAGCGCCCTTAACCCGTTAAAGAAATGTTGAACCTTGGAGACCGGTCAAAGAAAGCCGAAGGACATTGTCTCAAGAGCACATTATACCTCTCCCAAGCTTCATTATAAGATTCATCTTCCCTCCCGCTTGAAAGATGTGACGACTACTCTTGCTTGTGCCACTTTCCGAGGAGGAAAATATTTAATGAGGAACTTTTGGGCCAATTGCTCCCATGTTGTGATACTCCCATGCGATCCAAGTCAGTCAAACCAATCGCCACAGTATCCCTAAGAGAGAGAGAGGGGAATAGCGCATGTAGCTAAACTCATCTTGAGAAACTCCTCTTGTCTTCAGCATGTCACAAGCTTCAAGGAAGCGAGTGATGTGTCTATGAGGGTCTTGTTTGCCACCCCCCATCAAATTGATTCTCACTGGATATGGTCGTGACACATCCTTCCACTACGAAGGAATCAGTTGTAGAGGTTGCCCTCACGATAGAAGAAGCACAATCATCCAAATTGGGTAGATTGTACTCGAAGAGAGGCTTGTAAGGAGGAGGAGGAGGGTTTGCTTGGCCATCCTCTCAAAATTAATTGCTTCAAGCCTCTTTCGTTATCCGGCTTCTTTCCTTAATCGTTCTCGGTCTTGGTGATCTCCGAATGAAATAGCAAGTCCTCTTGTGAAAGGGCACCTCGCATACAAAGCTAGGAAAGACCAAGTGAAATCAAAGAAGTAGAGAGAAATAATAGTAAATAAATAACAGAAAATAAAAATAAAAACAGCTTAACCAAATAATCAAACTTCCCAAAAATTAGGAAAATTGGTCGTTGCCAATCCCAAGAACTGGCGCCAAAAACTTGTTGAGTCATCGGCAAGTGTACCGGTCGTCAGTAAGTAATAAACACGGTAAGTAATTACCGAGGTCGGACACAGGGATTGAGATACCAATTCTACCAATTTGAAAGAAATTGATCACGTTTGACCAAGTAAAAGCAAGTGGTTGGAGAAGAGAGAGGAAATAGGATAGCAATTTAAATCAACAAATCAATTAGAGATAAAGTAGGTAGCGATA
Source organism: Sophora flavescens (assembly GCA_030762895.1). Taxonomy (NCBI): domain Eukaryota; kingdom Viridiplantae; phylum Streptophyta; class Magnoliopsida; order Fabales; family Fabaceae; genus Sophora; species Sophora flavescens. Next base: position 21,158 of record JAUPTC010001142.1, read on the forward strand.
AGATAAGATAAGAATTAAAATCTGGATTAAACATCTAAGGTCACAACTCCACCTACCCAATCATGCATAGAAACCAAGTGATGATGATCCTCTCCCCAAGTTCAATTGCGAATGTCAACCAGGATCCCCAAATTCTCCTAATGACACTATCGTGCTCAATAGGACGTATTCAACGATTGAGTTAATTACTTGCCACGGCCTCATAACCCAATCATCAAACTCTATTAAATCTTGTTCCCTATAAAGTTGCACTCGATCTCCTACTCACTCGTGCAATATTCAATCGCTGATCCCAATTCAAGTTCTAAACGCGAATTGCCTATCAAGCCTCATCACGTTAACTAGTCAATCATGCATGCTTATGATCAACGCAATAAATACAGAATTGGAAAACATGAACCGAGGTAAGGAGGGAAACATACATCACATTGAACGCCACACCGTCATGGGTGGTTTCATTGATCCCTTAGACAAGGGAATTAGTTCCTCATGCTTGTAACAACGCACAAAACAATTGGAGTTCATCATAATTGTCAAATAGGAAAAGAACATAGGGAGACACCGCCTGCAGAGAATAAGGATTCGTCTCAAAAAACCATCTAAAACAAGTGGTGGAACAAAAGGTCCATAATCTGCCCTAAATCAGACCTATAAATAGAGGTTCAGGTCTCGCCCGCTCGCGAGGCGAGCAAGCTCGCGAGGCGAAATTCAGTTTTGGCTCCATCTTGAGTTTGATTACTCGCGAGGCGAGATGGTGATTCGCGAGGAGAGATGGAAAGGGTGACATCTCTAGCACAATCGAAGCCTTGAGGCTCGCGAGGCGAGATGGTGATTCGCGAGGCGAGACAAAAAGGGTGGATCTGGCTGCTTCAGGCTGGTTCTTGTGCTCATGGGCGAGATCCTGTTCGCAGGCGAAACTTCCAAGCATTGCTTTTCCACTGTTTTCTTCATTTTCCTTGACTCTAAGAGCTTCACTTTTAACCCGAAACAATAAAAGGAAATGAAAAGCATAATTCTACTCAAAATAAACTTAAAACTACTAAAAATGCATTAAACGAATCAAATTCTCAACTTAGGAACAAAACAAGGCCAATTTGGGAGATTAGCGAGGTTGACTTCCCAATTAGGCACAAAATCTACCCCTTTTCTAGCTGGAAACTAGATGAGCCAGAGGCTTATCATCTACCAATTCTTTATACATGTGGCCATTTGACTTTTCAACCACCCAAATATTGTTGGAATGTAATTCAAATAAGTGTTAGTTGTTAGGAGTTTGTTAAAGATAGTTAATTAGTTGTGATTAGAGTGGGCTATTAGTTAGTTGGTTAGAGGCTAACAGCTATTATAAATAAAGTGCAACTTATAGTGTAAAGGTGTAGAAGTGTAATAGTGTGTGGAAGTGTTATATAGAATTTTCAGTTTTTCTTTCTCTCTATTCTCTCTTTGATTTCTCTGTTTCTTTGTGAGTGTGTGAGATAGTGTTCTTGTACTAACGGTGGTATCAGTAGCAGAAGATCAGGGACTTGTGTGTGGTTGTGTAAAGCTGATTCTTATGCGCAAATTCAGAATCAAGAAGTGTGAGCCATGGCTGGTTCAAATGGATGTTTCCCAGCAAGCTTGCCCTTACTAGATGGCAAGAACTTTAAGCAATGGGTTGATAAGATGAACGTGATTCTCAGCTATCATGAAGTGCTGGAAATTGTCCAGAGAGGCATTCAAGATTTGGAGGATAATGCCTCCTACAAGCAATCCAAGAAGAGAGATTACAAGGCTCTCTTCATCCTTCATCAATGTGTGGATGAGGTGAATTTTGAAAAGATTGCTTCTGCCAAGAATGCCAGAAAAGCTTGGGAGATATTGAATAAAGAATATGGTGATAAGGGTGAGATCATGGAAGGGGAGAAAATTTCCAAGATCGACAGAGTGAAAGAGGAGATGGAATCAACAGAAAGCAAAGGACTGGGATTGATGGCGACCAGAGAAGTGATGGTGGCAGACCAGCAAACCCAAAAGAAGACTGAGGAGCCGCTTGCAACTGAGAACTGTAGTGTTGTCATGAAGTTGTCAGACGTAAGTTTCTTGACAGAGGGTGATGAGAAGCCTTTGGGAGAGGATGGTGCTGTAGTAGAGATGGTTCAAGCAAGTGCTGAAAGGGAAGTTCCGAGGAGCGAGGCGAACACGTCGTCGCTACTGCCGGAGGCGAAGAACAACGAGAGTATAGTGTAGTTTGTGCTCGGAAAGGCGTGGCAGAGATGACGCTCGGAGTGCATCCACAAATCATTAGCACCGTGGCAAAGAAAGGGAGGTTCGATCAAACCCTCGAGCCGGAGCCGCAGACTGAGATGCCGGGTGACGGCGAGGTGCAAGAGCGATTGAGAAAAAGGGCGGAGATGATCGCACGCTCGCAACCCCTGGAACCAAGAGAACCTTTGTGGGGAGGGGACAACGCTGGCCGAGGTTCGAGGTCCGGTCGAGAAACCGCATGCCTACTAACATCTTAGAACCGCCGTGGTGTAGTGATGGAGAAATGAGGCACTGCTTGTGTATTGTGAAGGAGAAGGTGATTCTAGGGGCAAAGTTGGTAATCCGAAAATTAGGTCTATTTTATGACCTAATGGGCTAACCCCAAGTCATGGAGAGAAGCATAAATTTATTTCTCGCCTTGGGAGTTCAATTTTTGGCATATTGGGCCAAGACCAACACTATGATGAAATTGGGTCCAATCTATTGGTTAATTCTATTTTCTTGTTGACCTAATGAGTGAAGCCCAATTATTCAAAAAGATTGCAATGGGATCCGGGAGGAGGATACATGTGTGTTAGTGATATATAAAAAGTGTGCATTATAAAAATGCAAATTTAGTGTAATGAAAAGTGTAAGTGAAATATTTGAATTACGGGGGAGTGTTGGAATGTAATTCAAATAAGTGTTAGTTTTTAGGAGTTTGTTAAAGGTAGTTAATTAACTGTAATTAGAGTGGGCTATTAGTTAGTTGGTTAGAGGACTAATAACTATTATAAATAAAGTGTAAGTGCTATAGTGTAAAGATGTAGAAGTGTAATAGTGTGTGCAAGTGTTATATAGAATTTTCAGTTTTTCTTTCTCTCTATTCTCTCTTTGATTTCTCTGTTTCTTTGTGAGTGTGTGAGATAGTGTTCTTGTACTAACAAATACATGGTTGAGTTTGAAATCTTGACCTATGTGGCTAATTTCATTGGCCCAAAACTTCACATGGATGGTGTAGTGGGTGGTGCACCTTAGCTCAAACTTGTTAGAAAATAATAATTTATTATTATGTGTGACTCATTGAAATAATGTTTTGAGCCTATATACAAATTAATGAAACTAAAAGGACCTATTGATTAATATTTTGTTAAGAAAGTAATTATAAATAGTGGTAACTTGATGGAAGTTACACACATTATGATAACCACCAAGGGTTTTGTCTCTCCCTCTTAACCATTGCCATCAAGAAGGGTGAGAAGGAAGTTGAAGGGAAGAGATAGATTGGGATAAGGAGGAGATTCATCTTGTAACTTGATCATGGATCAATGTAAGTACCTCTATCATTTATTCTTATGTGAGAATCATAGATTCTAAGATCCTTATGATAGTTTTCTACTATTGAACCCTAAAGAACTATGACTTACATGTGGTATCGGAACATATGTTGTGGAATTTGTGATTCTCCATGATGATGATGTTGAATTCTCAATTTATGAACCCTAATGTTAAAATTGGGAATTAGTTAATTATCATTATGATTTCCGCTGCACAATGTAAATCACCTTTTGAAATTGTGGTTTTATAAAAATGAAGTTTCTGCTGGGTCTCCACTTAATTTCTTGGACCGCCTAGGGTGTGTTTGGTTTTGAGTTTGAAACTCCCGAATTGATTCCATTATCTGTAAAAACATGATTTTAGAGAAAATGTGATGTTTGGTTTCAGTAAATAGAATTGATTTTGCCTTAAAGGCGATTACGACTAGAAGCTAAAAAAGTAGCTTTGACTTGAATTGAAAAATTTACACTAAGTTTTTACATCAAACTTGCTTTCAAAGTTAAAACATCCAAACATAAATCATTTCACTTCAAACTCAATTCCTCCAAATCAATTTTACAAAATCAATTACATCAAAATCACTTTTATCAAACGTTCATCCAAACATACTAGGATCAAGTTTCTTGAAAAAGAAATTTATGGTTTTGAGTCGACGTGACCCGCATGTTTGTTTCTTCCTTTTATTTATTTATTATTAATTGGATGAACATATAAAGAAGATTTATTTGATAAAACTCAATAATTCTTCATGTACGTCAAGTACGTAGCATGATGAATCCAAATCATGAAATGGTCTTCTTATTCCCGATTTCCTTCTGTACGTGAATTTTGGAATTGGAATTAGTAAAGGCATTTGAATGTATGTTGGCAATTTTTGGTAATACACAGTTTATATATTTTGAATTGTTAAATATATATATGTGATTGTTTATGAAGTATGTATATTTTGGTATTAAATGCTATGATACAGATTGTTAATCAAGTGATCGAAATCCAGAAAGTTTATTTTAATTCAGATGTGATAATATTATTTAATTGCCCATAGGATGTGATGCTATAAATGACATGATGGTTGTTGGTTTATGGATAACCCAAAGTTCATTGTTATAAGACATTTATGGATCACCAAGGTTGATTAGTTCTTCTTATAATTAATGGATATGATTGTTGGTGATATGAATGCACTATTAATTTCATATTTGGCTCTCTAGAAGCGGTGTCATATTTAATCAAGAGTCTTTTGATGCAAGTCAACTGCTGGAACTGATTAAGTTCAGAGCTTGGAATTGGTTTCAATTCATAGGTAAGGGCAGCAGTTATTGCTTTTCAGATTGGTGCATTGCTCCTTAATTTGCATGAAGTCCTGTGAGTAACAGCCATGAAATTAGGCGCCTGTATGCTTCTTTTTGCTGCTGCAATGTTCTGCTACACTGTTCTGGTTTAGCTGCAATGTATCCATATTGAGTGCAGGGTATCTTTGTGGTTTGAGTTATATGGTAGTGGGGTTGTTGGAGCAGGATAGGTGTGATGTTTGCCTTGGTATTTTATGGTTCTTGGCTTGCTTTAGGGACTACAATTCTTTCACAATATTTTTCATTGTTTTGGGGTGGCTCTTTAATTTTGCCATGCATTCGTTTTGTTCTTGGCCTAGAGTACTTGTCGGGTGGATCATTACAACTTCAGCAAAGTGGTCTGTTATGAGTGGTGTAAATGAAGGGTAGTGTAACTTACTCCAACAGCCAAACATATACATTTCATTCATGATGTAAAGATAAGAGTAAAAAAATAAAAATTCTCCACTTTCTTTTTCTCATACATATTTTCACAACAATTTTATAACCATTTTTTATATACCAAAATTTTTATTAATAACATGAAAAGGCAAAGCAGGAGCACAAGATGTGCTAAAACCATTTATCATCTACCTTTTTTGTTTTGGAAATAATATTATAAAGTGAAAAATGGATATAAAAAAATGAAAAAAATACCATTAAAAAATGGTTTCGACCTTTTCAAAAAGTAAACAAGACCCTGTAAATAAGTATGTCGGGTTGGGCTACGTTGCACTACCATCTATTTACCCACCTAGTTCACTACCCATTGTGACAAATTTGTAGGCAAATAAAATTGCCACATGGTGGGTCAACTTTTTCAAACCTAACCAATGTATTTATACATTAGTCAAACCTATGAGTCACCGTATATTCTTTGTGTAGTATACATATTTATAGTATTTATTATTTTTGCCCAAAAAAATTTTCTTTGATAAGCGAAATAGTTTAATGTTAATTATCTTTATTGTTAATTATCATTAATTAATGTCTTAACCTTGGGGGATTTAGGCATTGTTCATACACACATATATGCTCCTTAAGTTCGTTCCTCGGTTTCTTCACACAAAAAAAAGTTTGTTCCTCGAAGCTCCCATCCTCGTCTTCTCCATAAGTGAGGCTCGATCGTCAGTCTTCCATCTCGTGGTACAATCCTGTCGTGCTCCCAGAAAGTCAGTCGGTCCACTGTCATCTCAGCGCATCTTCCTTCATGGGTTCCTAAAATCCCCAAAAACCCCTATAGTTGAAACATTTGATTAGGATTATCGATGTACGGGTGGCGGTGACGATGCTGGGAGGATCCACAGTTGGTGCTTTTGTGCGAAGTGAGTTTGGTGGCGGCAATGGTTTACACTATTTCAAAGATGAACAAACGGCGATGTGTGTTCATCGCTCCTGGTTGCACACCTCATCTTTTCGTCATGTGCCTCTATTCTCCGACGCGTTGCCCGACCATCACCCATTCAAGATGGGTTAAGAAATTTATGGATTTGTGATGTTAAGATGACGAAAACCCAATGACGGTGGTGGCAGGAACATCATGCACGTGGTAGATCCGGATGGACACATAGATACGGGCGGTGGAAGTCGGGGGAGTTGCGTTCATGCAGGGAGAACACAACAAACGTGGCGGGAAGATGGTGGAAGGGCGGTGATGGTTAGGGTTGTCGCCGGCGTCATGGCGGTGGACACTAGGGGTGTAGGGGTGGTGCTGCGTGTAACAGGGCGGGACATTAGGGGTTGGTGGTGGTCCTGCCAAGCATGTTGGTTTTGGGTTCCGATTAGAGAAAGTGTCTTTTGTAAATGTCAGGTTCTTCTAAAAAAATAATATTTCAATATTGAGAAAGAATAATAAATGTGACATTTAATTTTGTTTTTAAAATTTTAGGGTTAATAAGCAACAAAAAATACAGGTGTACTTTTTTTTGCAAATACTTATTTTATCTAAGATTTGACTGTTGAAAAGTCAAAGGTTCTAGAAAAAAATGATTGATTGAGCTTGTTGATATCACAAAGGTAGAGAAATGACGATCAAATGCGATGGTGCCTGTAACCTATTTTGCCCCTGTCGGGTTGCATAAAATGCATGAAGTGTATACTCTCTGCGACACCGTCAAATCTACCAATTTAACAGAAAAGAATGAATTGGTTATCTTGGTAAAAAACAAAAACTCTAAAAATCTTTTCATGCCACCAGAATTTTTCCATGTACATGGTTATTAGCCTATTTTTTGTTGTTTCCTACGGGTGCCGGTATCTAACGAGTACCAGTATTTTTGTTTATTTTGCTGCCATGCCTTCTATTTTGCTGCCATGCCTTCTTCTGCTGTCATATTAGTTTCTGGGGCCTTGTCTGGGTGTCTCTGCAGGTTGTGTTTGGACAGCCTTTTGGAGTGTGGTTCCTATTGTTTCTACTACTGTTACTATAACTTT
>JAUPTC010001143.1:0-28455 GCA_030762895.1 Sophora flavescens
CTTGGCTCGGTCTGGTGCACCAGATTCCTGACTAGGCTCGGTGTGGTTCCCCAGATTCATGACTTGGCTCAGTGTGGTGCACCAGATTCCTGGTTTGGCTTGGTGTGGTGAACCAGATTCCTGACTTGGCTCGGTGTGGTGCCCCTGATTCCTGACTTGGCTTGCTGTGGTGCTCCAGATTCCTGACGTGGCTCGGTCAGGTGCATCAGATTCCTGACTTGGCTCGGTCTGATGCACTAGATTCCTGACTTGGCTCGGTCTGGTGCACCAGATTCCTGACTTGGCTCGGTATGGTGCACCAAATTCCTGGTTTGGCTCGGTGTGGTGCACCAGATTCCTGACTTGGCTCGGTGTGGTGCACCAGATTCATGATTTGGCTCGGTGTGGTGCACCAGATTCCTGACTTGGCTCGGTCAGGTGCACCAGATTCCTGACTTGGCTCGGTGTGGTGCACCAGATTCCTGGTTTGGCTCAGGGTGGTGCACCAGATTCCTGACTTGGCTCGGTGTGGTTCCCTAGATTCATGACTTGGGTCGGTCTGCTGCACCAGAAAATTCCTGACTTGGATCGGTGTGGTGCACCAGATTCCTGGTTTGGCTCGGTGTGGTGCACCAGATTCCTGACTTGGCTCGGTGTGGTGCCCCTGATTCCTGACTTGGCTCGGTGTGGTGCACCAGATTCATGATTTGGCTCGGTGTGGTGCACCAGATTCCTGACTTGGCTTGGTCAGGTCACCGGTCAGGTGCACCTGATTCATGGTTTGTCTCCGTCTGGCGCACCAGATTCATGACTTGATCCGGTGTGTTGCACCAAATTCATGATTTGGCTCAGTGTGCTGCACCAGATTCCAGACTTGTCTCGGTCTGGTGCACCAGATTCATGACTTGGCTCGGTCTGGTGCACCAGATTCATGATTTGGCTCGGTGTGGTGCACCAGATTCCTGACTTGGCTCGGTCTGGTGCACCAGTCTGGTGCACCTGATTCATGGTTTGTCTCCGTATGGTGCACCAGATTCATGAGCTGATCCGGTGTGTTGCAGTAGATTCATGATTTGGCTCGGTGTGGTGCACCAGATTCCTGACTTGGCTCGGTCTGGTGCACCAGATTCCTGACTTGGCTAGGTGTGGTTCCTTAGATTCATGACTTGGCTCGGTCTGGTGCACCAGAATATTCCTGACTTGGCTCGGAGTGGTGCACCAGATTCCTGGTTTGGCTCGGTGTGGTGCACCAGATTCCTGACTTGGCTCGATGTGGTGCCCCTGATTCCTGACTTGGCTCGGTGTGGTGCACCAGATTCATGATTTGGCTCGGTGTGGTGCACCAGATTCCTGACTTGGCTTGGACAGGTGCAGCGGTCAGGTGCACCTGATTCATGGTTTGCCTCCGTCTGCTGCACCAGATTCGTGATTTGACTCGGTGTGTCGCACCAGATTCATGATTTGGCTCGGTGTGGTGCACCAGATTCCCGACTTGGCTCGGTCTGGTGCACCAGATTCACGACCTGGCTCGGTCTGATGCACTAGATTCCTGACTTGGCTCGGTGTGGTGCACCAGATTCCTGACTTGGCTCGGTATGGTGCACCAAATTCCTGGTTTGGCTCGGTGTGGTGCACCAGATTCCTGACTTGGCACGGTCTGGTGCACCAGATTCCAGACTTGGCTCGGTCTGGTGCACCAGATTCATGACTTGGCTCGGTCTGGTGCACCAGATTCCTGACTTGGCTCGGTGTGGTGCACCAGATTCCTGGTTTGGCTCGGTGTGGTGCACCAGATTCCTGACTTGGCTCGGTGTGGTTCCCTAGATTCATGACTTGGCTCGGTCTGCTGCACCAGATTCATGACTTGGCGCGGTCAAGAGCACCGATCTGGTGCACCTGATTCATGACTTTATCCGGTGAGGTGCACCAGATTCATGGTTTGGCTTGGTGTGGTTCACCAGATTCTGGGTTTGGATCGGGGTGGTGCGCCAGATTCCTGACATGGCTCGGTCTGGTGCACCAGAGTCCTGACTTGGCTCGGTCTGGTGTACCAGATTCCTGGTTTGGCTCGGTGTGGTGCACCAGATTCCTGACTTGGCTCAGTCTGGTGCACCAGATTCCTGACTTGGCTAGGTGTGGTTCCCTAGATTCATGACTTGGGTCGGTCTGCTGCAACAGAAAATTCCTGACTTGGATCGGTGTGGTGCACCAGATTCCTGGTTTGGCTCGGTGTGGTGCACCAGATTCCTGACTTGGCTCGGTTTGGTGCCCCTGATTCCTGACTTGGCTCGGTGTGGTGCACCAGATTCATGATTTGGCTCGGTGTGGTGCACCAGATTCCTGACTTGGCTTGGTCAGGTCACCGGTCAGGTGCACCTGATTCATGGTTTGTCTCCGTCTGGCGCACCAGATTCATGACTTGATCCGGTGTGTTGCACCAAATTCATGATTTGGCTCAGTGTGCTGCACCAGATTCCAGACTTGTGTCGGTCTGGTGCACCAGATTCATGACTTGGCTCGGTCTGGTGCACTGTTGGGAATTTGCGTATAAAACAAAATAAAACGCAGCGGAAAAATTCCCATCGAAGGATCCATGAGAATGGTCATGATTCATGATTAGAAAAGTTTACCTCTTGAAGCGATGGCTGTTGGTTGAAATTCGTCTATCACGAACACCGCACGAACGGTGTCTCCAGAGGTATCCACACGATCGGACTCCGTGAACGTCCAACGTCACGAACCTGAAGCGTCTCTGTCTTGCAGTGCTAGCTTCAAAACCGAGGCTTACTGTTCACTCTTACTCTCTCTGTGCGGCTAGGGTATCAACCTTATGTGCACAACAACTTAAGTGTTCTACTTATAGTAGCACCTCCTTAAGTGAGTTAGTGAGCAGCACTTGACCTAAGCCCATGTACTATGCGCTAGGCCCAATAGGAAAGTCCAACTCTCCTTTTAATGCTTCTTTTAATCCGCTCTTATGTGTGTGACCCTATAGGTTCCCAAAACGTTAGTAGTAACATTAAATCCCATTTAATATTACAAACAGTGAGCGGTATCTAGCAATACATCACTGCTACCTAAGTAGTGAGAAAGTCAGTGATTTGACGAAACCTTTCTGTGACAAATATTCATGTGAATTATTATCCCTTTGTCCATATATCTATATTGAACACAAGTCATAGAATGTGTCACCCTTGTATAGTTCAATATCATGTTCCCTGATACCCGAGTAGACTTAACAACAAATGAGGTCAATATCTCATATTGACTCATTTCAGCATGGCCATGCATTTTACAGTCTCACTCTATCAGGGGGCCCACAGATATTACTCCTGTCATGTAGGAGGGACAAATTCCATCTAGGTCACTCACATCTGATGACAACCAAATGGTGAGGTTGCCTTTGATGATCTTTTTGGTTGAATTTTAACAATTACAAATCCAAGTCAGAATTGAGTTGTAACATAAAAGGAAGAAAATATGAAAATGGTGAAGATTAGAGATGGTGATGGCGCCACAAACCAGAGAGTTTGATAAGCCAAGTGAGGTTCGCCACAAGAATCGTGGATTCTTGATAAGAACAAGATGGCTCAACCAAGAACCAAAGAGAGACAATTCCCTCACAAATGGATTTAATCCAAATTCAACATCCAAGTTACTATTCAACATGAAAATGGAGTGTACAAATAGAGTATTAGGCTGCCAACTTTTGTGCTTCCAAAAGAGATCATAACCCCCACAATAATTAGCCCAATCATGTCACTAAATGACTCACTAATCCCTCCTTAACTCAGCCTCTAATGGTGAGTTTATTATTCTCTCATAACCATCATTATGTGGCTGCCACACTTTACTTCTCATATTAAAAAGTGTAACTCCCACATAATTAACAAAACAATAAACAAACTAATAACTTATAGGAGTTACTATTGGCATGCAAACCAAAGGTTCCCCTTACTAAGCTCCCAAATTCGTGTACAACATGGACTTAAGTGGGCTTGACCCATTTGCAACACTTAGCCAATTTGGACACACACACATAACCCATTACACTTGTTGAATTAAAATAAAACAACTAAGTGGACTCATAACTAGAGCACGCCCCATTTGAAAATGATCATTGGGTCTTCAAGTTGAATGAGATAGGTCATCAATTGGGGCTCCATTCCATTTGGTCTCATTCTTGGGCTTGCTTCTATCAAAATAGCCCCCATGTAATTAAGAGCTTGTTGGGCTTTCTTGTGTCTAACTTTTGTCATGGGCCCACCAAGTCCTTGATTTGATTCTTGATCCATCGTCTTCATTGGGCTCATATCATTCTTGTTGGAAATTGGACTTGCCCCCCCCCATGGCTCATATCATACCCTCCTTCTTTAAGAAAATTCGTCCTCGAATTTATGACTTCAATCCCAAGCATGTTATCGAATCTTGTGTTAAGATATCCATACTTTTGGGTAACCATGCAAGTTCCCAAGCCATGGAGTACCTCCCTTGGGATGAACTCTTCCATTACATCGGTTGTATCAAACTTAAGTTCATAATATATTTCAATAGGAGGTAAAACATGAGTAGGTTCTTTATAGAGCCTTTTGGAATCCATGAAAGTTTGCTAACCATGGGGTACTTCCTTTGGGATGAAATCTCGAAATTTTTGCAAAAGAGTTACAACACCGCTAGGCAAAGAGAGATCATTAGAAGCATTGGAAATTAAACAAAAGTCCTTGCAACAAATTATGCAATGGGGCTGTCTTGAAATCAAAGCCCTCTTCTCCTCACTTTTTTTTGCCAAAGAACTCTCTTTTTGCTCACTATTTTTCTCTTGCTCATCATTCTTATTTTCACTCTCTTTTTCTTTTTCCTCTTGATTATCACTCTCTTTTTCTTTTTCCTTTTGATCATCACTCTTCTTTTCACTCTCTTTTCCTTTTTCCTTTTGATCATCACTTTTCTTTTCACTCTCTTTTGCTTTTGCCTCATTCTCTTGTTTTGATTTCTCTCTCTCTTTCTTCTCATTCTCTTTTTTGTTGGAGTCTTCCACCAACTTCTTCACATGGTCTTCAAAACTTTCCATTTGTCTCTTCATTCTTTCCTCTTTTCTCAACCTCTTTTGTTCGTTCTCTCTCATCCTCTTGTCACGCCTCTCATGCATTTGCCGGATCCACTCTTCAACCTCTTTGCTATGTTCTTGCACATAGTCGAAATTTTCAAATCGCAACATAGCAAAAAGAAGAAAAGGAGAAAGTTAGAAGAAGAACAGAACTCAAAATTCAACCAAAGCCTAAGCTTTGATACCACTTGATGACAACCAAATGGTGAGGTTGCCTTTGATGATCTTTTTGGTTGAATTTTAACAATTACAAATCCAAGTCAGAATTGAGTTGTAACATAAAAGGAAGAAAATATGAAAATGGTGAAGATTAGAGATGGTGATGGCGCCACAAACTAGAGAGTTTGATAAGCCAAGTGAGGTTCGCCACAAGAATCGTGGATTCTTGATAAGAACAAGATGGCTCAACCAAGAACCAAAGAGAGACAATTCCCTCACAAATGGATTTAATCCAAATTCAACATCCAAGTTACTATTCAACATGAAAATGGAGTGTACAAATAGAGTATTAGGCTGCCAACTTTTGTGCTTCCAAAAGAGATCATAACCCCCACAATAATTAGCCTAATCATGTCACTAAATGACTCACTAATCCCTCCTTAACTCAGCCTCTAATGGTGAGTTTGTTATTCTCTCATAACCATCATTATGTGGCTGCCACACTTTACTTCTCATATTAAAAAGTGTAACTCCCACATAATTAACAAAACAATAAACAAACTAATAACTTATAGGAGTTACTATTGGCATGCAAACCAAAGGTTCCCCCTACTAAGCTCCCAAATTCGTGTACAACATGGACTTAAGTGGGCTTGACCCATTTGCAACACTTAGCCAATTTGGACACACACACATAACCCATTACACTTGTTGAATTAAAATAAAACAACTAAGTGGACTCATAACTAGAGCACGCCCCATTTGAAAATGATCATTGGGTCTTCAAGTTGAATGAGATAGGTCATCAATTGGGGCTCCATTCCATTTGGTCTCATTCTTGGGCTTGCTTCTATCAAAATAGCCCCCATGTAATTAAGAGCTTGTTGGGCTTTCTTGTGTCTAACTTTTGTCATGGGCCCACCAAGTCCTTGATTTGATTCTTGATCCATCGTCTTCATTGGGCTCATATCATTCTTGTTGGAAATTGGACTTGCCCCCCCCCATGGCTCATATCAACATCCCTCTGCATGGCTCGTGGTATGCCCAATGACCGTCTTGATAATCATCCTATTACAGATGACGGTTTACGGTATTCAAGCCCACGACTCGTCATGGAGGGATCGTAGTGATTTCAGGTCGAAGGATTGTATGCACCATTGTCACTATGAGAACTACTTATGACACTCACATAACGCTCCATGTAGTGTTCTCATGGTGGGTCAATCCAGTACATCATTACTCTAATGTGTACCTATGTGTCGACTCGATATCTCATATCCATGACCCGTGAGATATGGTCATCAGTCTGCACACATAATAGTCTCAATTGTATTATTATTGTCCTTATTAATAAAATACTTGACTACGGATATTTAAGAATAGGATTTCATTGTTCAATAGTGTCTCACGATCAAGTCATATACTTGATATTCTATTGAACTGAGATTTCTATTCTAAGGACGTTATTATGTTTAAACAAGTAACACAATAAACTGGAATGCCTCATATCATATATATATAAAATAGCAAGATACAAATGTAAGTCTAAAGAAATACATTGGTCTCTAGGGCTTACACCAACAATCTCCCACTAGCACTAGAGCCAATCTGGCATCAATCTAAGGCCCATCGATCTAGTGTGACCTTCATGCTTCTGTTGAGCAAGAGGTTTTGTAAGTGGGTCAGCAACGTTATCAAGTGTTGGTACTCTGCATATTTTCACATCTCCTCTATCGATGATCTCTCGAATGAGATGGAAGAGCCTAAGTATATGTTTGGATCGCTGATGAGATCTAGGTTCCTTGGCTTGTGCAATGGCCCCATTGTTATCACAATAGAGATCAATGGAGTCCACAATACTTGGAACCGTACCAAGTTCAGCAATGAACTTCCTGATCCAAACAGCCTCCTTTGCTGCATTGGAGGCGGCAATATACTCAGCCTCTGTAGTAGAATCGGCAACTGTCTCCTGCTTTGAACTCTTCCAGCTCACAGCCCCGCCATTCAGGCAGAACACATAACCAGATTGCGATCTGGAATCATCCTTATCGGTCTAGAAGCTAGCATCGGTGTAACCTATTACAGCAAGCTCTTCCTCGCCTCCATATACCAAGAACGAATCCTTAGTTCTTCTCAAGTACTTAAGGATGTTCTTGACAGCAGACCAGTGACTTTCACCGGAATCAGACTGGTACCTGCTAGTTATGCTCAAAGCATACGATACATCTGGTCGAGTACATAACATGGCATACATGATAGATCCAATTGCGGATGCATATGGAATCTTACTCATGCGATCCCTATCCTCTTGAGTGGAAGGGGATTGTGCCTTTGATAGGCATATACCATGTGACATAGGCAATAGTCCTTTCTTGGATTCATGCATGTTAAAGCATCTCAACACTTTGTCTATGTATGTACTCTGACTTAGGCCAAGCAATTTCAGCGATCTATCCCTATAGATCCTGATCCCCGATACATAGGTAGCTTCACCCAAATCTTTCATAGAGAAGCAATTCCCTAACCATGTCTTTACATTTTGTAGTGTAGGGATGTCATTTCCAATGAGTAATATGTCATCTACATATAACACCAGAAAAACAACAATGCTCCCACTAACCTTCTTGTAGACACAAGGTTCATCTTCATTTTTGATGAATCCGCATCGTCTTACAAACATCATCAAAACGAAGGTTCCAACTTCTGGAAGCTTGCTTCAATCCATAGATTGATCGCTGCAATTTACATACCTTTCCGGCATCCTCTGAAATGTCAAAGCCTTCAGGTTGTGTCATGTACACATCCTCAAGAAGCTTTCTGATAAGCCTCTGGCTCATCTAGTTTTATGACTAGTATGACCGTGGTTTTGTGCCGATTATATCTCGTTTTCACCCAAATTAGGCCTGATTGTCCTCAAGCAAGGTTTTGAGTCCCTTAAGTAGTTTTAGGGTTATTTAACCAGTTTTTGAGTCAAATAAAGCACTTATGGCTATTTCATGTTTTCAGGTTGACTTAGAGTCCAAGGAATGAAGGAAACAATGGAAATTGCAATCTGGAAACACTCGCCACGCGAGCGGATACTCGCCCGCGAGAGTGAGGACCAGCCAAGGTGCCAGAAAAGTCATGTTCTCTGCCTCGCCCCGCGAGCTATCGCTCGCCTCGCGAGCCTGAAGTCAGCAAGCATTACGGTCATCCCGTGACACCCATCACGGGCGTGAAGAGAAACCCCTAAAGACAGAGACCATCACGGCCTGGCCGTGATGAAGGTCACGGCCATGACAGATAAGCACCCGAAGACAGAGACCATCACGGTCTGGCCGTGATAGGCATCA
The DNA here is from genome assembly GCA_030762895.1 of Sophora flavescens. Classification (NCBI taxonomy): domain Eukaryota; kingdom Viridiplantae; phylum Streptophyta; class Magnoliopsida; order Fabales; family Fabaceae; genus Sophora; species Sophora flavescens. The sequence goes on from JAUPTC010001143.1 coordinate 8,578, forward strand.
CGGCTGTGACAACCCAGGTTTTGAAGACTCGCCTCGCGAGAATCACGCTCGCCTCGCGAGAATACAAATTCAAGAAGGCGCCATTTAAATATTCGCCTCGCGAAAGGCCACTCGCCTCGCGAGAATGCGCAGTATCTGAAAGTTATAAATAGCTGTTTAGGGCAGAACATAAGGATCTTTTGCCAATCCTTGTTTTCGAAATTCTTTGGTTGTATTGCGTTTTTGATGGAGAACTAATCTCCCTAGGTTGATCTGCTGTAATCGGCTTCCACCAACACTTGAGGTCTTGTAATTCCTGATTTAATTCTCTTCTCTCTTTCAATATCTATTCTATATTCTCTGTTTGCTTAATTCAGTTTGTATCGAATGGGTATTGATTTGTTTCGATGATTGTATGTTCCTAAACTTAATCGCGTTTGCTTAATTCGCGTGCGTTCAATTCGTGTTTGCTTAATTCACGAAGGGCTTCATCCGTTTGCTTAATTCGGAATTAGGAATATATGTCCCGTAGCGTCGGTTTCGCTTGTTAATCGATGTACAATCGAAAAGGGATTAGACTCTGCTTAGGGCATGGAATTACATGAACCGATGATAGTGGGAAACGAAACAACAGATTGATCGTCTTAGTCTTATTTGATAATCACGTATTTTGCTCTGTTTTTACGCTCTGTTTTCATTCTGTTTTTCCAATCAATTTCAAACCAAACACCCCCCCCAAGAAACTTATTTTCTGCAGTAATAGCACTACGAGAGTCCTTGCGATACGATACCCGAGTTGTCGCACACTAAACTACATTTTTACTAACCGCTCATCTTTTGACGCGTGCGCGACAGCGCGTCAAATTGGCGCCGTTGCCGGGGACTCTTGTTTGTTGTTCTCGCTTTTTGTTTTGAATTAGACTGGCCACTAGGTCTACTTGTCCTGACTTGTGTGATTTTGACCCTGAAATTGAAAGAACACTGCACACACGCCTTAGGGCAATACGGGCAAGCACTAGTGGTAATTCTGATTTCGAACCTGTTTTTAATAACATGGGTGACCAAAGGACATTGAGGCAGCTTGCGCCCCGATGTTAACTACAATGGGTTGTGTATTGAGTATCTTTGGTGTGGTTGCTCCTTTTGAACTTAAATCCGGTTTAATACACTTGTTGCCAAGATTTAGTGGTCTTGCGGTGAGGATCCACATAAGCATTTGAAGGAATTTCAGGTGGTCTGTTTCTACACCCTTGAGGCTCGGAAGGCATCATCAAGACCATATCAAATTGCGAGCCTTCCCTTTCTCCCTTGAAGGCGCTGCAAAGGATTGGCTATATTATTTGGAGCCAAATTCTGTCACAACTTGGAATGATCTCAAGAAGGTTTTCTGGAAAGATACTTCCCCGCCTCCGAGTCGCTTCCATCGAAAGGAGATATGTGGCATCGGGCAAAGCAATGAGTCATTGGCCGAGTATCGGGAGAGGTTCAAAAAGTTGGTATCTAGCCGCCCTCAACACCAGCATTTACGAGCAGCTCCTTATTCAAGTATTTTTATGAGGGATTGCTCCCAATGGACAGAAATATTTTGGATGCCGCTAGTGGAGGAGCACTCGTCGATAAAACTCCACCGCTGCGAAGCAATTGATTGAGAATATGTCATTAAACTCCCAGCCAGTTCACAACCAGGAGCAACTCTGCCGAGACAAGGGGTGTAAATGAGATTCAAGGTTCATCTTCCAACAAGGCACTCGAAACCGGAATTGATGAGCTCACTTGTTTGGTGAAGCAACGGCAATGGATAAGGTGCAGTCGGCGAGGTTGTGTGGCATGTGTAGTTCTCCTGAGCATCTGACCGACACGTGCCCTATTCTGAAGGATGGGTCAATCACTGATATGCCTCAAGCTTATGCAGCTAATCTCTACAATCAAGGCAATAATCAGAACCGGTATGGTACTCTTGACCTCTCCACAAATAGGTACCATCCCAACCGGAGGAATCACCCTAATTTGCGGTATGGGAACTCATCCCAACAACAACCGGTGGCACCACCACCGAATCCTCCTCAAGTGACCACTTCGCACCTTCGGACCTTCATTAGAAGACTTGGTCAAACAAATGGCTGCACAAAATCTCCAGTTTCAAGATCAAGTTGGACGCCCCCAGCGAACAATGATGCTAGCATTCGAGATTTGAGGACACAGATTGGACAGACTTGCCACATCCATAAACAACTTACAGCAAGCTCGGGGATCGAGCCAACTACCCCGCATGCATGCAGTGGTGAATCCCAATGCCCCCAATCCCAATGTGAGTGCCATCTCTTTGAGATCCGGGAAAGTAGTAGAGGGAGCCCCTGAGAAAGATGAAGAAACTGTTGAGGCTATTCCTGAGCCCTCTGTTGTTGTTGAAACTGAGAGAGTGTATGTGCCCCCGATTCCCTTCCCACAAAGAGTGCAGAAAAATAAGAAGGTTGATGGGGAAGACAAGGAGAAGGAGATCTTAGATGTGTTTAGAAAGGTGGCGGTAAACATTCCACTCCTAGATGTGATTAAGCAAGTTCCAAGGTATGCAAAGTTTCAAGGATTTGTGTACCCACAAGAGGAGGATGAAGGGTAATGAGAGAGTTAACTTAGGGCGAAATGTTTCAGCCCTCATTCAGCCCAAACTTGCCCCTGAGAAGGTTACAGTTTCAGCCCTCACTCAGGCACTGCCACAGAAGTGCAAGGATCCGGGCACTTTCACTATTCCATGCACCATTGGGGACAAAGCAAATTCGACAATTGCATGTTGGATTTGGGAGCCTCCATAAATGTCATGCCCACCTCCATTTTCAACAACCTTGATCTGGGCCCTTTGCAACATACGGGACTTACCATACGAGTTGGCCAACAGGACCAATGCTCGCCCCCATGGGAGTGGTAGAAGATGTGTTGGTACGAGTTAATGATTTAATTTTCCCCGCCGACTTTTACATCCTGGACATGGCAGGGGAAACCAATTCAAGCAGATCACCAATCATCTCGGGCAGGCCGTTCATGAAGACGGCAAAGACGAAGATAGATGTTGATGATGGAACCATGTCCATGGAGTTCGGTGACATTATTGCAAGGTTCAACATTTTTGATGCTATGAAGCATCCATTGGAAGAGCACTCTGTTTTCCAAATAGAGTTGCTCTCCGAAATTGTTGACGACACCTATGATGACTTGGTTGCTGATTTTCCATCCATTTCTGATTTTAATGATGTTTATTCATGTAATGATTGTACTAACACTAACCCTTGCGTTGTTTGTGCTGAGATTGATTCTACTTTGCAGGGTGATAGTGTAAGTGAAGTCTGTCTTTTCGGCTGAAATTCTTGACAGCCGATTGCTCCAAACATACCATCTCGTGGAGCAGCCACCCTCCTTGGAGCTTAAGCCACTTCCCGGCAATCAAGTATGCTTACTTGGAGAGGAATGAAAAACTCCCGATTATCATTTCCTCCAACCTTGACTCGACCAGAGGCTAAACTCTTGGAGGTTCTGAAGAAGCACAAGAGAGCAATTGGATGGACCTTGGCTGACATTCCAGGAATTAGCCCCTCTAGATGTATGCATAGGATTTTATTGGAGGATGGGGCTAAACCAGTTAGGCAGCCGCAGAGGCGGCTAAATCCATTGATTCTGGATGTGGTAAAGAAGGAGGTAACAAAACTCCTACATGCGGGTATCATATACCCCATCTCTGATAGCACTTGGGTGAGCCCAGTGCAAGTTGTGCCTAAGAAATCTGGCCTCACAGTGGTAAGAAATGAGAACAATGAGCTTGTCCCCACTAGAGTCCGGAATAGCCGGAGAGTCTCAGTATTGACTATAGGAGGTTGAACCAGGCCACTCGAAAGGATCACTTTCCTTTGCCGTTCATCGATCAGATGCTCGAACGGCTGGCCGGTAAATCCCACTACTGTTTTCTTGATGGCTTCTCCGGATACTTCCAGATCCACATTGCACCGGAGGATCAGGAGAAGACCACTTTCACGTGCCCCTTCGGCACGTTTGCCTATAGGAGGATGCCATTTGGCCTTTGCAACGCTCCTGGCACTTTCCAGAGATGCATGATTAGCATTTTTACTGAATTTATTGAAAATTGCATGGAAGTGTTCATGGATGATTTCACAGTATATGGCTCCTCATTCGATGCATGCTTGCATAGTCTGAATTTGGTTTTAGAAAGATGTATTGAAACTGATCTTGTGTTGAACTATGAAAAGTGTCATTTTATGGTTGAACAGGGGATTGTTTTGGGGCATGTTATTTCTAGAGAGGGTATCTCAGTAGATCCTGCTAAAATTGATGTGATTTCCACATTGCCTTACCCATCTTGCGTTCGCGAGATTCGTTTCTTTTCTCGGTCATGCAGGTTTCTACAGCGCTTTATTAAGGACTTCAAGAAGATAGCTCTCCCCTCTGTCGAACTTGTCAAGAATGATGCCATATTCAGCTTTGATGATAAGCGCAAGAAGGCGTTCGACTTCTTGAAAAAGGCATTGACCTCTACCCCCATCATCCAGCCCCCGATTGGACCCTCCCTTTTGAGCTCATGTGTGATGCTTCTAACTATGCTTTGGGGGGGCGGTCTGGCACAAAGAGTAGGCAAGGTTGCACATGTCATTTACTATGCTTCTAGGACTTTAGATGCTGCACAATGTAATTACACCACCACCGAAAAGGAACTTCTAGCTGTTGTTTTTGCTCTCGATAAGTTTAGATCATATTTGCTAGGTTCCAAGGTTATTGTTTTCACCTGACCATGCAGCTCTGAAATATTTGTTAAAGAAACCTAAGCGAAGCCGAGGTTGATTCGGTGGATGTTGTTGCTCCAAGAGTTCAATGTAGAGATCAAGGACAAGAGTGGAGCCGAAAATTTAGTGGCTGATCACTTGAGTAGGATAGAGAGGGATGAGGATCCGTCCCCCATTCGGGATGACTTTCCCGATGAGCAGCTTTTTACAGATTGCATGGCGTTACCCCTTGGTTTGCCGACCTTGTAGAATTACCTAGTTTGCTGGTGTCTTTCCGACAGAGCAACTAGGTCACAAATCCACAAACTAAAAGAGCGACGCCAAGTACTATGTTTGGGACGATCCATTTCTTTGGAAGTTTTGTAGTGATCAGGTGATTAGGCGGTGTGTCCCCGACTATGAGATTGAGTCTATTTTGCACTTTTCTCATGCCTCTCAAGTAGGGGGACACTTTGGGCCACAGAGGACTGCGAGAAAGGTCCTAGATTCTGGTTTTTATTGGCCCACCATCTTTAGAGATGCTTATGAGGTGTATCGGACTTGTAAGGAGTGTCGGGGCAGCGGTACAGCCATCACTCGCAAGAGTGAAATGCCACAAAGCAGCCCATGCTCTTACGTGAGGTGTTTGACGTGTGGGGGATCGACTTTATGGGTCCTTTCCCTGCATCTTTTGGCTTTCTTTACATTCTCTTGGCTGTTGACTATGTTTCAAAGTGGGTGGAAGCTATCCCCACTAGGACTAACGATTCTAAAGTTGTTGCAAATTTTGTTAGGTCCAATATTTTTTGCAGGTTCGGCATACCTCGTGCCATCATCAGTGACCAGGGCACTCATTTCTGCAACCGCACCATGGAGGCTCTACTCCGGAAGTATGGGGTTGTGCACAGAGTCTCCACTGCTTACCATCCTCAGACTAATGGCGGCTGAGATCTCCAACAGGGAGATAAAACAAATCCTAGAGAAAGTTGTGCAGCCGAATAGGAAGGATTGGAGCCGCCGTCTAGAAGACGCACTTTGGGCTCAGAGGACCGCTTTCAAGACGCCGATAGGGATGTCCCCCTTTAGGCTTGTATTCGGCAAGGCATGCCATCTCCCTGTGGAAGTTGAGCACCGTGCTTATTGGGCGGTCAAGTGTTGTATGTCTGAAATGCAAAAATCTGGTATTGAAAGGAAACTCCGATTCTAAAGCTTGAAGAGCTTAGGCTAGAAGCCTATGAGAGCTCTCGGATTTATAAGGAGAAAACCAAGCACTTTCATGATAGGTTGATTGCTAGGAAGGAATTCTCTGTGGGTCAGCGGGTTTTACTGTTTAACTCCCGCCTGAAATTGATGGCTGGGAAACTTCGGTCCCGGTGGATTGGACCATTTGTTGTTACTAATGTTTTTCCTCATGGTGCAGTAGAGATTAAAAGTGCAGGTAGTAACAAGGCATTCAAAGTTAACGGGCAGCGGCTGAAGCTATTTCATGAGAGCTCGGGACCTGTGGATGCTACTGTTGAGGAGCTCTCTTTGGGGGAGCCCACCTACACTGCAACCTGATCAGGGAGCACCCTTTCCTTGCCCTCACTCTGTTTTGATATTTGTGTTGTTCATTGAGGACAATGTATGTTTTAAAAGTGTGGGGGAGGGAACCGTTTGTTTTGTTGTGTTTTGTGTTTTGTTGTGTTTTCTTTCGCTCTTGAATAATTTGAGAAGCTCAAGAGCATGTGTGTCTTGTGTCGGCAAGCTTGGTAGGTTTTGGTTGATTTAGCACAGATTGATGGCATGATTTATGTTGATGATTCCCCCTAGGTTTTTGAAATTTGGAAATTGTGATCCCCATTTGAAAAATTGGAAACTGAACTTTGAGATATTTTGTTGTGAGAGCATGATTTATGATAAGTTTGGGGTGATAGGGTGCACACACTAGGGATAGAATCTCGGTCAAACAATTTGCATGAATGTCCGGGTGAGGATTTGAGCCTCCAACATGTTTTTAATTGTGTGAATCACTTTCGAGTTGCACTTTCCCGAATTTGCTTGAATCTCTTCATGGTTTGCATGTCTATGTGTTTGCATCAAATGATTTAGGCAATTTTCTTTGAATTAACTACTTGACCTAAATTGAACCAGTCCCTAATGCATGTTCCCTAGTTAGCCCCTTTGAGCCTAATTAGCCTATTGTTTCATGTTGACCTCCAAGCTTAGCAAGAGAATGGTTGCAAGAAACTAAGTTTGGGGTGGCTACAGTGATATGATGTGTTGTTGGGGATTGAGAAAAAGAAAAAAAAAATAAAGGTTGGAGCCAAAGGGCAAAAATAAATCTCTCTCGAAAAAAAAAAAAAAAAAAAAGCAAAATGTCAAGAAGGGTATTAGAAGAAAAGGGCTGTAGCCACCCAAGGCAAAAAGAAGAATAAGAATAGGAACTTGAGTAAGGAATTCAATGTGTAAACAGCTTCATGCTCTCTTAGTTCCTAGGGACTTCAGCCAGTACCTTTGTATATCCTTCCCTTAGCCAGGCCCCATTACAACCTTGAAAGACCTTTTGATGTTGCATGCATGTTCTCTGTGGGAACCATTTTGAGATGAAAATCAAATTCATGGGAAGTGCTCTTAAAAGTGAAACTGAGTGAAATGTTGTTAGCCTAGACAAACTGAGAGATTGAGTGAACACTAAACCCCTTTGTGAGGAAGGCGATTGTTTGAATTTGGTGATCTCCCTCTTGTGTGTAACTTAGATCCCCTGTTTAGATTAATAATTGTTTGAATGATGAAATTCTCAAATGTTCAGAATAAATGATTGTGGGGATTACATTGTTGAAAAGGGGGAACATTGAAGGAAAATTGTTTTGATGAATTGCTTGGAATTTGTGCGAAATTGGTTGAAATCCTTCTAGCTTGCCAAGTCTTGAGTCGTTTTGAGTTTTAGTTTGCTTGGGGACAAGCAAAGTTCAAGTTTGGGGTATTTTGATAAGCCTCTGGCTCATCTAGTTTTATGACTAGTATGACCGTGGTTTTGTGCCGATTATATCTCGTTTTCACCCAAATTAGGCCTGATTGTCCTCAAGCAAGGTTTTGAGTCCCTTAAGTAGTTTTAGGGTTATTTAACCAGTTTTTGAGTCAAATAAAGCACTTATGGCTATTTCATGTTTTCAGGTTGACTTAGAGTCCAAGGAATGAAGGAAACAATGGAAATTGCAATATGGAAACACTCGCCACGCGAGCAGATACTCGCCCCGCGAGAGTGAGGACCAGCCAGTGCCAGAAAAGTCATGTTCTCTGCCTCGCCCCGCGAGCTATCGCTCGCCTCGCGAGCCTGAAGTCAGCAAGCATTACGGTCATCCCGTGACACCCATCACGGGCGTGAAGAGAAACCCCTGAAGACAGAGACCATCACGGCCTGGCCGTGATGAAGGTCACGACCATGACAGATAAGCACCCGAAGACAGAGACCATCACGGTCTGGCCGTGATAGGCATCACGGCTGTGACAACCCAGGTTTTGAAGACTCGCCTCGCGAGAATCACGCTCGCCTCGCGAGAATACAAATTCAAGAAGGCGCCATTTAAATATTCGCCTCGCGAAAGGCCACTCGCCTCGCGAGAATGCGCAGTATCTGAAAGTTATAAATAGCTGTTTAGGGCAGAACAGAAGGATCTTTTGCCAATCCTTGTTTTCGAAATTCTTTGGTTGTATTGCGTTTTTGATGGAGAACTAATCTCCCTAGGTTGATCTGCTGTAATCGGCTTCCACCAACACTTGAGGTCTTGTAATTCCTGATTTAATTCTCTTCTCTCTTTCAATATCTATTCTATATTCTCTGTTTGCTTAATTCAGTTTGTATCGAATGGGTATTGATTTGTTTCGATGATTGTATGTTCCTAAACTTAATCGTGTTTGCTTAATTCGCGTGCGTTCAATTCGTGTTTGCTTAATTCACGAAGGGCTTCATCCGTTTGCTTAATTCGGAATTAGGAATATATGTCCCGTAGCGTCGGTTTCGCTTGTTAATCGATGCTACAATCGAAAAGGGATTAGACTCTGCTTAGGGCATGGAATTACATGAACCGATGATAGTGGGAAACGAAACAGCAGATTGATCGTCTTAGTCTTATTTGATAATCACGTATTTTGCTCTGTTTTTACGCTCTGTTTTCATTCTGTTTTTCCAATCAATTTCAAACCAAACACCCCCCCCCAAGAAACTTATTTTCTGCGGTAATAGCACTACGAGAGTCCTTGCGATACGATACCCGAGTTGTCGCACACTAAACTACATTTTTACTAACCGCTCATCTTTTGACGCGTGCGCGACAGCGCGTCACTTTCCATTAAGGAAGGCAGTTTTGACATCCATCTGCCATATCTCATAATCATGGTATGCAGCGATAGCAAGTAAGATCCGGACGGATTTAAGCATCGCAACAGGTGAAAAGGTCTCATCATAGTCGACACCATGAATTTGCTTGAAACCCTTAGCGACCAATCGCGCCTTAAAGGTGTGTACCTTACCATCCATGTCAGTTTTCTTTTTGAAAACCCACTTGCACCCTATGGGTTTTACCCTTCGGTGGCTCTACCAAGGTCCATACCTGGTTGGTGTACATGGAATCCATCTCGGATTTCATGGCCTCAAGCCACTTCTCGGATTCTCGGGCCGCTGATGGCCTCCTGGTAGGTCACAGGCTCATCTTGATCCATGAGCAATACATCACCTTGTGGAGTCATGAGAAATCCATATCTCTCAGCCTGGTGACGTATCCTGTTAGACCTACGCTGGGTCTTGTGCTCTTTGGAGCGGGTTGTTCCTCCACAAAGATTCTCGTGAAGGTTGCTCCTGTTCCACCAATGGTAGGTCACTACTCGTGATTCTTGAATTTCTTCAAGTTCTATCTTCCTCCCACTGGTTCCTATGGAGATAAACTCCTTTTCTAGGAATACACCAATCCGTGCGACAAACACTTTACCCTCGAAAGGATTATAGAATTGGTATCCCTTGGTTTCTTTGGGATACCCCACAAAGAAGCATTTATCAGATTTGGGATCAAGCTTATTAGAAACTTGACGTTTTACATATGCTTCACAACCCCAAATCTTCATAAAAGACATCTTTGGGTCGTCTACCATCCATATCTCATATGGTGTCTTTTCTACCGTTTTGGATGGAACACGGTTAAGTGTAAAAGCTGTTGTTAATAGAGCATGTCCCCCAGTAAGGAGTTTGGAAGGTTTGCATGACTCATCATAGACCGAACCATGTCCAACAAGGTTCGATTTCTCCTCTCAGAAACACCATTCCATTGTGGTGTTCCAGGTGGAGTGAGTTGAGATAAAATCCCACACTCTCTCAAATGATCATCAAACTCTAGGCTCAAATATTCACCACCTCGATCTGATCGAAGAGCTTTAATATTTTTACCAAGTTGGTTTTGTACCTCATTTTTGAATTCCTTGAACTTTTCAAAGGATTCCGATTTATGTTTCATAAGATACACAAATCCATATCTACTGAAATCATCAGTAAATGTGATGAAGTACTGAAAACCACCTCTAGCTAATGTGTTTAGGGGTCCGCATACATCGCTATGTATAAGACCCAAAAGATCGTTGGCTCTTTCACCTTTGCCGGTGAATGGAGCTTTAGTCATCTTTCCCAATAAACAAGACTCACATATCTCATATGATTCATAATCAAATGAGTCCAAGAGTCCATCTTTATGGAGCTTCGAAATGCGCTTCTCATTTATATGGCCTAAACGACAATGCCAAAGATAAGACGGGTTCAACTCATTTGGTTTGAACCTCTTAGTATTTATGTTATAGATGGGCATTTCAAGATCAAGGACATAAAGTCCATTACTCATGTGTGCACTAGCATAGAAAATATCATCCAAATAAATAGAACAACTTTTGTTCTTTATTATAAAAGAAAAACCAATCTTGTCCAAACAAGAAACGGAAATGATATTCCCTGCTAATTGCAGGCACAAAATAACAGTTCTCTAAATGAATAGTAAGCCCGGTGGGCAAAGTCAATACATAAGTCCCTACACCTAAAGCAAGCAACCTTTGCTCCATTTCGACTCGTAGATCGACTTCGCCCTTTGTCAATGGTCTACTCCTGTCTAGGTCCCGCACATTTGTACAAATGTGAGAACCACATCCAGTATCTAATACCCATGATGCGAAGTAGATAAATTGACTTCTATAACAAACATACCTGGCGGAAGTCTCACTTCCCTTCTTCTTCTTGATCTCTTTCAGGTATTTTGGGCAGTTCCTCTTCCAATGTCCGGTCCGACCACAGTGGAAGCACTTGCCTTCCTTAGCCATACCACCCACAGGCTTCAAACCCGAAGAACTGGGTTTGATCTTGTTGATGGCCTTGCCCTTGCCCTTGCCCTTTTGTTTGTTCTTGGGCTTCTTGGGCTGCTTCTTGCTATTTCCAGCCTGGACCATCAAAATGGCCTTCCCCTTTTGATGTGAGCCCAATTTGGAGTATGGTTCAAGAAGCTTATCAAGGACTTGGTGGGCCAATTACAAATGTTACAACCAAGAAAGCCCAACAAGTGTTAATTCAAACTATGGTTCTCATCATGGAAGCAAGCTCAAATGCAAGATTGGATGGAATGAAGCCCAAATTATTAACTTACATTATCCAACTAAAGGATCCATGACAAGAGGGGCGTGCAACATGAAGAAGAGTCCAATTTTAGTTGTTTGTTTTAATTCAATAAGTGTAAATGGGTTTTATGAGTGAGCCCAATTACTAAGTGATGTTTTTGGGGCAGCCCACTTGTAATCCATGAGGGAATTCGAATTTGTATGTGTCTTAGTGGGAGGAATCTTTAGCTTGCATGCTATAAGAACTCCTAAACTAGTGTGTTGATATTTTGATAAATTGTATAAATTATGGGGGTTACACTTTTAATGTGAGAAGCAAGTGTAACCACCACATAATTAGGGGAATGAAGAGTCAAGAAGAGGGGGGGGCGTAACCTTCATAGTCTTATGGCTGAGTTGAAAGATTTGGTGGCTACATTATGAGGGTTTTTAACTCATGTTATGATGGCTAAGTTAAGTGGGAATAAGTGAGTGTTTAAGGTCAATTAAGTGGGGGTTATGGTTTGGATTTGGAAGCCCAAAAGTTGGCTGCTCAACTATATGTAATTTGTGACAAACACATGGAATGGTAACTTGGATGTTGAATTTGGATTAAATCCATTTGTGAGGGAATTGTCTCTCTTTGGTTCTTGGTTGAGCCATCTTGTTCTTATCAAGAATCCACGATTCTTGTGGCGAACCTCACTTGGCTTATCAAACTCTCTAGTTTGTGGCGCCATCATCATCTCTAATCTTCACCATTTTCATATTTTCTTCCTTTTATGATACAACTCAATTCTGACTTGGATTTGTAATTGGTAAAATTCAACCAAAAAGATCATCAAAGGCAACCTCACCATTTGGTTGTCATCAAGTGGTATCAGAGCTTAGGCTTTGGTTGAATTTCTGAGTTTTGTTCTTCATCTTCTACCTATCTTCTTTTCTTCTTTTAAACCAACAAACTATCAAAAAAAAAAACACTTTGATTCTATTTGTGAAGGGAAAATTTCGTGTTGTTGTTCTTTCTCAAAAACAAGCTTTCAAGTGTGATTCTCTTCTTCAAAGTTTGAAAAAAAAAAAAATTTTTGCACAAATTATAAGGGAAAAAAAATTGTGTATGAAATCTTGAAGAAAAAAAAAAAAAGAAAGGAAGAGAAAAGTCTATTTGAGCAAATTGTGTTCTTGAAAAAAAAATATATTTCCCTTCTTCCTTGTTCTTATTTCCAAAGGTTTGCCTTTCTAGCCTTTCCTTTTGTTTCCTTTGTTTTGATAAGTTTTGTGATTTTTGTTACTTGAATCTTTTGGATTTTTGTGTGGTTTTGTGTTTGACTCTTCTAAGAACTAAAGGAGAACATTTGAGAGGAAAAAGGCAAGAGTGTCCAAATTACATTTTTGTGTGGAAAAAGCCAAAAGAGTGAAAAAAAAAATTCACTGTGTGAACTAGTGAGGGAGTGTAGTGAGGAAACACAAACTCTTCTACTCAAATCATGGCCAACAATGAGGATAGTCCACCATTATCTCCAAGGTCAGCCACTTTTCAAGCTAGGATGGACCATCAAGTCCAAGCTCTTCAAAGGCAAATGGAGAAAATGCAAGCCAATTATGAGAGACAACTTGCTAACCTACACCGTGATGATTCAAGTGACTATGATAGTGAAAGAGGAAGGCCTAGAGGAGGACGACATAGAGGAGGAGGACATAGGGGAGAGAGACGTGATAGAGGACTTGAAGGGGTCAAAATCAAAGTTCCTTCCTTTATTGGGAAGAATGATCCGGAGGCTTACTTGGAGTGGGAGCTAAAAATAGAACAAGTCTTTGATTGTAATTCATACAATGAAAGCAAGAAGGTGAAAGTAGCCGCCCTTGAGTTCAAGGAATATGCCCTTGTGTGGTGGGACCAACTACAAAAAGAAAGGAGAAGACATGGAAGAGAGCCCATAGACACTTGGGAGGAGATGAAATTTGTCATGAGGAATAGGTATGTCCCAAATCATTACCAAAGGGATATTCACAATAAGTTACAAAGGCTTACCCAAGGGACCAAAAGCGTTGATGAATATTTCAAGGAAATGGAGTTGGCCTTACTTAGGTCAAATTTTCAAGAGGATAGGGAGGCTACCATGGCAAGATTCCTACATGGCTTGAATCAAGATATCCAAGACATAGTGGAGTTGCAACCTTATGTGGAACTTGAAGATTTGGTCCAACAAGCCATTAAAGTGGAGCAACAAATTAAGAGGAGGAAGTCTAAGTATTTTTCTTCTTCATCTTCCAAATTTCCATCCTCAAATTGGAAGGACAAGCAAAAGAAGGAGGGTGCACCCACCAAGGAGGCCGTGAGCAACATACAAGGAAAGAAACCCATGGAGACAAACTCTAGGAGCCGTGATGTAAAATGTTTCAAATGCTTAGGCCATGGACACATAGCATCCCAATGTCCAACAAAGAGAACCATGGTGTTGTCCATGAATGGGGAAGTGGTATCACAATCCGAGGCTTCAAGTGGAGAGGAAAGTGAAGGAGTTGTGTTCATGCCGGATGGTGATTTACTCATGGTGAGGAGGCTTTTGGGAAGTCAAGTGAAGGATCATGAAGCAAGCCAAAGGGAGAATATCTTTCATTCTAGATGTCTAATTCAAGGAAAGGTATGTTCTCTAATCATTGATGGTGGGAGTTGTGCCAATGTTGTAAGCACTAGATTGGTGTCCAAATTGAATCTTGTTACTAAGGCACATCCAAGGCCATATAGGCTTCAATGGCTAAGTGAGGGTGGGGAAATGGTTGTGAACAAACAAGTAGAGGTTCCATTCTCAATTGGAAAGTATGAAGATTGTGTACTTTGTGATGTGGTGCCTATGGAGGCAAGCCATATGTTGTTGGGAAGGCCTTGGCAATATGACAAAAAGGCCATCCATGATGGGTTCTCAAATAAGTTCACCTTCATGCATCAAGACCGAAAGGTCATTCTTTCTCCTTTATCTCCAAAGCAAGCTTGTGAGGATCAAATAAGAATGAGAGAAAAAAGAGAGCAAGAGAGAAAAGAAAAGGAGAGTGAGAAAAAGAAAGAAAAGGAGAGTGAAAAAAGGATTGAAAAAGAGAGTGAGAAAAATATTGAAGAAAAATGTGAGAAAACAATTGAAAAAAAGAGTGATCAAGAGAAAAATAATGAGGAAAATATTGTGAAAATTAGTGAAAAGAAAGAGAGTTGTTTGGCAACAAAAAGTGAAGAGAAGGAGGCTTTAATTTCAAGGCAACCCCAATTCATTTTTTATTGCAACAATTTTTATTTAATTGCTAATGCTTCTAAGGATCTTTCCTTGTCTAGTGGTGTTGTAATTTTTTTGCAGAAATTTGGTAATTTCATTCCAAAGGAAGCACCCTATGGCAATGTCATTGTGAAGAACACTCTGGATGCACCCAAAATGACTAATTTTGTTGATGAAGACTACAATTCGAGGACGAATTCACTCAAAGAAGGAGGGAATGATGTGAGCCCAATTTGGAGTATGGTTCAAGAAGCTTATCAAGGACTTGGTGGGCCAATTACAAATGTTACAACCAAGAAAGCCCAACAAGTGTTAATTCAAACTATGGTTCTCATCATGGAAGCAAGCTCAAATGCAAGATTGGATGGAATGAAGCCCAAATTATTAACTTACATTATCCAACTAAAGGATCCATGACAAGAGGGGCGTGCAACATGAAGAAGAGTCCAATTTTAGTTGTTTGTTTTAATTCAATAAGTGTAAATGGGTTTTATGAGTGAGCCCAATTACTAAGTGATGTTTTTGGGGCAGCCCACTTGTAATCCATGAGGGAATTCGAATTTGTATGTGTCTTAGTGGGAGGAATCTTTAGCTTGCATGCTATAAGAACTCCTAAACTAGTGTGTTGATATTTTGATAAATTGTATAAATTATGGGGGGTTACACTTTTAATGTGAGAAGCAAGTGTAACCACCACATAATTAGGGGAATGAAGAGTCAAGAAGAGGGGGGGCGTAACCTTCATAGTCTTATGGCTGAGTTGAAAGATTTGGTGGCTACATTATGAGGGTTTTTAACTCATGTTATGATGGCTAAGTTAAGTGGGAATAAGTGAGTGTTTAAGGTCAATTAAGTGGGGGTTATGGTTTGGATTTGGAAGCCCAAAAGTTGGCTGCTCAACTATATGTAATTTGTGACAAACACATGGAATGGTAACTTGGATGTTGAATTTGGATTAAATCCATTTGTGAGGGAATTGTCTCTCTTTGGTTCTTGGTTGAGCCATCTTGTTCTTATCAAGAATCCACGATTCTTGTGGCGAACCTCACTTGGCTTATCAAACTCTCTAGTTTGTGGCGCCATCATCATCTCTAATCTTCACCATTTTCATATTTTCTTCCTTTTATGATACAACTCAATTCTGACTTGGATTTGTAATTGGTAAAATTCAACCAAAAAGATCATCAAAGGCAACCTCACCATTTGGTTGTCATCACCTTTCCTTTGTTAATATTTTGTTCAGCAGTTCTCAACATGCTCAACAATTCTGGCAAAGGTTTGTCAAGATCATTCATATTGAAGTTCATGACAAACTGACTATAGCTCTCAGGCAACGATTGCAGAACCAAGTCGGTGGCCAACTCTTGGCCTAAAGGAAATCCCAGTCTCTCGAGATTCTCAATGTACCCGATCATCTGTAGTACATGAGGACTCACAGGGCTCCCTTCTGCCAATTTACACTGGAAAAGGGCTCTGGAAACTTCGAACCGCTCATGCCTTGCTTGCTCTTGGTAGAGCAGCTCGAGGTGCACGATCATATCGTACGCCTCCATGGTCTCATGTTGCTTTTGTAGCTCAGAGGTCATGGTAGCAAGCATAAGACAGCCGACGTCTAAGGCGTCATCCTGATGCTTCTTATAAGCATCTCTCTCGATCCCTAGGAGCGATTGAAGCCGGTGGCTCCTCGAGAATAGGCTCCTCAAGAACATACAACTTTTTCTCATGTTTGAGGACAATCCTCAAGTTTCGTACCAGTCCAGAAAATTCGCTCGGATAGTTTGTCCTTCTCAAGGACGGATCGCAATGACAAAGTTATTTGATGTGTTTGATGCCATGGTAATCTACAGAGATAAATATGCAAAATATAAGTATCATGCCATGAAGTTATTTAATAAGGTCTTTAATTAAATACGCCTCCCACTATTTTACTCAAAACAATGACCCTCATCATTGATTCGGAAAATCCCGTTGGAAGATTTCCTAGTGGGCCAAGATCCATATTTCACCTAGCTTTAAGTCAGCTTTGGCTGATCACTTAAAATTCGGTTATTTAGGTAGGAAACACTTTCCGATTGCATCTCATGCAACTCTTGGACAGTTGGGTGAATAACTCTTATTCTAATCCATCACATGGACTAAAGCCCAACTTATGAGCCTCTAAACCTTTCAATCCTATTGAAGTTGGCTTAGTTAAGTCAGACCCAATGGATAGCAGTTGAACATTATATTTGTCCCATCGCGCCTTACTATTATAGATAAAGGTACCCGCTTTGGCGGACCTACACTTAATCGATCATAGTCTTGACGAGTGCCATGCATCGAAGGCCTTTAAGTGTGACTTAATATTTCCTTTTGAGGGATTTGTTTAAAGTTTGATCTCATCATTTGTTAAACTCTTTAACTTATTATTTACATATATGCATCTCATACATATATTAGTTAAACTCTTTTAACATACTATATACATACATGCATCTCATACATATATAAGGCAAATAAATGTGATATGGTTATGGCCTCTAACGCATTGATTCTCCCAAGCCAATGAGAGAATCTAAACTAAAACCTAGGAGCGTCCAAGCTTCTCCAAGCAAGATCCCCCACGTGATAGCGTCTTCTTGTCTCCATCATTACATTACATAAAATGCAAAACCTCATTTTACATATGAGGGGAGTGAGATGAGAAAAGAAGATACATATGGAATATAAGAGAAAGGCACGCACGCAGCCGTATTTCAAAATATAAACCAAAAGGTAAAAGGACTAAGTCCATAACCATTCACCATACATCACCAAATAAATAGTAACAACCAATAATAACACATAATCATTATTATTATTAATTTCATAAATTAGAGATTTCAAAATCTGAATTTTGAAAACATAACAAATATATATAATAAATCACATTTATTATAATAGATGTTACTATAAATCATATTTATTGCAATTGTTGTTACCACAAATCACATTTATTGTAATTGACATAAATCACATTTATTCAATTAACATAAATCACATTTATTGTAATTGATATAAATCACATTTATATAAATCACATTTATTGTAATTGATATAAATCACATTTATTGTAATTGATATAATTATTAAATGGTGACATAAAATTTTTAAAATTTGAATTTCGAAATTACACACTACGCAGAGGTAGCACGGGGGTCCCGCTGCCCAGTCAGCGGGCGGGGTCAAGGGGAGGCCGCCCCTTGCGGGGTGCGGGGCAGCGCCCCGAAGAAAAATTTTCTCTCCGAAGTGTGCCTCGCTTCCTTGGTGGCTAGGGCGTCAACCTTTCAACCCTAAAACCGCAAGGCCCGTGAACACTTCACGTTGCAAGGAACGGCGGCTACGGTTTCAACACTTGGAACCTCAGCCGCAACAACATGAACTTTTCATGTCTGAAACCCCTTAACGCCGCCAACATAGAACTGAAAACAATCATGTTTAACATCAACATTTGACGCCATCGCAGAACATAATAAGGATTCAGAACCAACGTACATATCACATACATACACAAACATGCAATAGACGTATATATCATATACATACGAAAAATCACGAAACAAGGTTTCGCAAAGCAGATGCAAACGATTTTCAAAAACAATTTTCAAAAACCGATTCACATTATAAACATGTTATCATACATAACGGATAAACCACGTTACAGAATCATGGTTTCGCAAGCGGCTTTGATACCACTGTTGGGAATTTGCGATAAAACAAAATAAAACGCAGTGGAAAAATTCCCATCGAAGGATCCATGCGAATGGTCATGATTCATGATTAGAAAGTTTACCTCTTGAAGCGATGGTTGTTGGTTGAAATTCGCCTATCACGGACCACCGCACTAACGGTGTCTCCATGAGGTATCCACACGAGCGGACTCCGTGAACGCCCAACGCCACGAACCCTGAAGTGTCTCTGTCTTGCAAAGTGCTAGCTTCAAAACCGAGGCTCACTGCTCACTCTTACTCTCTCGTGCGGCTAGGGTATCAACCTTATGTGCACAACAACTTAAGTGTTCTACTTATAGTAGCGCCTCCTTAAGTGAGTTAGTGAGCAAACACTTGACCTAAGCCCATGTACTATGCGCTAGGCCCAATAGGAAAGTCCAACTCTCCTTTTAATGCTTCTTTTAATCCGCTCTTATGTGTGTGACCCTATAGGTTCCCAAAACATTAGTAGTAACATTAAATCCCATTTAATATTACAAACAGTGAGCGGTATCTAGCAATACATCACTGCTACCTAAGTAGTGAGAAAGTCAGTGATTTGACGAAACCTTTCTGTGACAAATATTCATGTGCATTATTATCCCTTTGTCCATATATCTATATTGAACACAAGTCATAGAATGTGTCACCCTTGTATAGTTCAATATCATGTTCCCTGATACCCGAGTAGACTTAACAACAAATGAGGTCAATATCTCATATTGACTCAATTCAAAGATGGCCATGCATTTTCTGATCTCACTCTATCGGGGGCCCACAGATATTACTCCTGTCATGTAGGAGGGACAAATTCCATCTAGGTCACTCACATCCCTCTGCATGGCTCGTGGTATGCCCAATGACCGTCTTTATAATCATCCTATTACAGATGACGTTTTACGATATTAAAGCACACGACTCCTCATGTAGGGATCGTAGTGATTTCAGGTCGAAGGATTGTATGCACCATTGTCACTATGAGAACTACTTATGACACTCACATAACGCTCCATGTAGTGTTCTCATGGTGGGTCAATCCAGTACATCATTACTCTAATGTGTACCTATGTGTCGACTCGATATCTCATATCCATGACCCGTGAGATATGGTCATCAGTCTGCACACATAATAGTCTCAATTGTATTATTATTGTCCTTATTAATAAAATACTTGACTACGGATATTTAAGAATAGGATTTCATTGTTCAATAGTGTCTCACGATCAAGTCATATACTTGATATTCTATTGAACTAAGATTTCTATTCTAAGGACGTTATTATGTTTAAACAAGTAACACAATAAACTGGAATGCCTCATATCATATATATATAAAATAGCAAGATACAAATGTAAGTCTAAAGAAATACATTGGCCTCTAGGGCTTAGACCAACATGCACCAGATTCATGATTTGGCTCGGTGTGGTGCACCGCATTCCCCGACTTGAGCTCTGGCTCGTGCGCCACCGTGCACCCGATTCATGGTTTGGTCTCATGGTGGTGAGTTCATGAGTTGATCGGTGTGTTGCAGCCGATTCA
>JAUPTC010001144.1:0-28437 GCA_030762895.1 Sophora flavescens
GTTAATTTTCTTGATTTTTCACTCATCACACACCTTGTTGCTCTTGTTCAGTAGCATAGCTAGAGCTACGAGATATGATTTTGGTGATCTTGCTGTCCTAGAAAGATAATGAAGAGACCTACAATTTCAGGTTTCACAAAATTGTCAAAGTAGGCCAAAATCAGAGGCTTAATTGGGTGCCGAGTTCTCCAAGCGACGACAAGAGGTCATCTCATGATAAGTTCCTCTTCCTTAAATGGGCCTAAAGTTACTAATCTGCTTAATTAAGGTATATGATGCCTTGTTGGAAAGCTTATTTAGAGGCCCATAATTTGGTCTCAGGGTTAGGTCAGGTTTAATAAGCATAAATAGTAGTTTACAACCACTGCAACCAAGAGAGAGACAGTAATTAGACAACTTTTACAATAATTGTTTTTTGCTTTTAATTTATTGGACTTAAATTTGGGTATTTAATTATTAAACATTGTTAATTTTCTGGATTTTTCACTCATCTCACCTTGTTGGCTTACGCAGAGCATAACTAGAGCTATAGATATCGAATTTTGGTGATCTTACGTTGTCCTAGAAAGAGAAGGAAGAGACCAAGAATTTCGAGGTTTTACAAGAATTGTCAAATAAAGCCCAAAATCAAGGCTAAATTAATTCCCGGAGTTACGTGGCGCGAATCGTTGCCTTGTCCCATGATGTTCCTTCACTTAAATGGGCCTAACTACTCATTTAAGCCTGCTTAAGGCAAATGATACCTTGTTGGAAAGCTTATTCAGAGGCCCTAAATTTGGTCTAGTGTTAGGTCGATTAATAAGCATAAATAGCAGTTCACACCCCCACAAACAAGAGAGAGACGGAAATTGATAACTTTTACAATCATTATTTTTGCGTTTACATTATTGGACTTCATTGGGCTTAATTGCTAAACATTGTTAATTTTCGGATTTTTCACTCATCTTGACCTTGTTGGCTTGCGCAGCATAACTAGAGCTACAGATATCGGATTTTGGTGATCTTGTTGTCCTAGAAAGAGAAGGAAGACACCTAAAATTTCAGGTTTTACAAGAATTGTCAAATAAGGCCAAAATCAAGGCTAAATTGGGTCCCGAGTTCTGTGGCTGGGAATAGTAGCCTGCAGTCATGATGTTCCTTCACTTAAATGGGCCTAACTTACCATCTTAAGCCTCAATTAAGGCAAATGATACCTTGTTGGAAAGCTTATTCAGAGGCCTTTAAATTGGTCTAGAGTTAGGTCGATTAATAATTATATATAGTATTTTACAACCACACTAGCGAGAGAGAGACGAAAATTTGACAACTTTTACCATCATTCTTTTTGCTTTTACATTATTGGGCTTAATTGCTAAACATTGTTAATTTTTGGATTTTTCACTCATCCTTACCTTGTTGCCTCATGAGCAAATAGCTAGAGCTACAGAATATCGGATTTTGGTGATCTTGTTTGTCCCTAGAAAGATAATGAAGAGACCTATAATTTTCGGTTTCACAAGAATTGTCAAAGTAGGCCAAAATCAAGGCTAAATTGGGTCCCGAGTTCTTTCGCAGGATGTGCTACCGTCATGATGTTTCTTCACCGAAATGGGCCTAAGTTACTCATCTTAAGCCCAATTAAGGCATATGATACCTTGATGGAAAGCTTATTTAAAGGCCCTTAATTTGGTCTAGGGTTAGGTCAGGTTTAATAAGCATAAATAGCATTTACAGCCGCACAACCAAGAGAGAGACAATTAGACAACTTTTACAATAATTGTTTTTGCTTTTACATTATTGGACTTCATTGGGCTTAATTGCTAAACATTGTTAATTTTCGGATTTTTCACTCATCTTGACCTTGTTGGCTTGCGGGGAGCATAACTAGAGCTATAGATATCGAATTTTGGTGATCTTGCTGTCCCTAGAAAGAGAAGGAAGAGACCTAGAATTTCCAAGTTTTACAAGAATTGTCAAATAAGGCCAAAATCAAGGCAAATTAGGTCCCGAGTTCTGTGGCGCGCGGATCGGTAATCGCCCATGATGTTCCTTCACTTAAATGGGCCTAACTTACTCATTTAAGCCCAATTAAGGCAAATGATACCTTGTTGGAAAGCTTATTCAGAGGCCCTAAATTTGGTCTAGTGTTAGGTCAGATTAATAAGCATAAATAGCGCTTACAGCCCACAAACAAGAGAGAGACGGAAATTCGACAACTTTTACAATCATTATTTTTCGTTTACATTATTGGACTTCATTGGGCTTAATTGCTAAACATTGTTAATTTTCGGATTTTTCACTCATCTTGACCTTGTTGGCTTTACAAAGCATAACTAGAGCTATAGATATTGGTTTTGGTGATCTTCTTTGTCACTAGAAAGAGAAGGAAGACACCTAAAATTTCGGGTTTTACAAGAATTGTCAAATAAGGCCAAAATCAAGGCTAAATTGGGTCCCGAGTTCTGTGGCGCGGATCAGTGCGCAGTCCATGATGTTCCTTCACTTAAATGGGCCTAACTTACTCATCTTAAGCCTAGTTAAGGCAAATGATACCTTGTTGGAAAGCTTATTCAGAGGCCTATAAATTGGTCTAGAGTTAGGTCAGATTAATAATTATATAGCACTTTACAACCACACTAGCGAGAGAGAGACGAAAGGTTTGACAACTTTTAGAATCATTATTTTTGCTTTTACATTATTGGTCTTAATTGTTAAACATTGTTAATTTTTGGATTTTTTCACTCATCCTGACCTTGTTGCCTTGCGCAGAGCATACCTAGAGCTACAGATTACGGATTTTGGTGATCTTGTTGTCCCTAGAATGATAAGGAAGAGACCTACAATTTCAGGTGTCACAAGAATTGTCAAATTAGGCCAAAATCAAGGCTAAATTGGTCCCGAGTTCTGCGCGGAGGATCTATGCATACCCATGATGTTTCTTCACTGAAATGGGCCTAAGTTACTCATCTTAAGCCCGATTAAGGCATATGATACCTTGTTGGAAAGCTTATTTAAAGGCCCTTAATTTGGTCTAGGGTTAGGTCAGGTTTAATAAGCATAAATAGCAGTTTACAGCCGCACAACCAGAGAGAGGCCGAATTAGACAACTTTACAATAATTGTTTTTGCTTTTACATTATTGGACTTCATTGGGCTTAATTGCTAAACATTGTTAATTTTCGGATTTTTCACTCATCCCGACCTTGTTGGCTTGCGCAGAGCATACAACTAGAGCTATAGATATCGAATTTTGGTGATCTTCGTTGTCCTAGAAAGAGAAGGAAGAGACCTAGAATTTCGAGTTTTACAAGAATTGTCAAATAAGGCCAAAATCAAGGCTAAATTAGGTCCGAGTTCTCGTGGCGCGGATCGGTGCGTTGTCCATGATGTTCCTTCACTTAAATGGGCCTAACTTACTCATCTTAAGCCCGATTAAGGCAAATGATACCTTGTTGGAAAGCTTATTCGTGAGGCCCCTAAATTTGGTCTAGGGTTAGGTCGAGATTAATAAGCATAAATAGCAGTTTACAGCCGCACAAGCAAGAGAGAGACGGAAATTAGATAACTTTTACAATCATTATTTTTGGCTTACATTATTGGACTTCATTGGGCTTAATTGCTAAACATTGTTAATTTTTGGATTTTTCAATCATCCCGACCTTGTTGGCTTTGTGCAGAGCATAACTAGAGCTACAGATATCGGATTTTGGTGATCTTGCTTTGTCCCTAGAAAGATAATGAAGAGACTACAATTTCGGGTATCACAAGAATTGTCAAATTAGGCCAAAATCAAGGCTTAAGTGGGTCCCGATTTCGTGGGGGAGATGAAGTATCCACCATGATGTTTCTTCACTTAAATGGGCCTAACTATATCTTAAGCCCAATTAAGGCATATGATACCTTGTTGGAAAGCTTTATTCGAGGCCCATAATTTGGTCCAGGGTTAGGTCGAGGATTATTAATTATAAAGAGAGTTTACAACCGCACTAGCGAGAGAGAGACGAAAATTTGACAACTTTTACCATCATTCTTTTTTCTTTTACATTATTGGGCTTAATTGCTAAACATTGTTAATTTTCGGATTTTTCACTCATACTTACATTGTTGCCTTGCGCAGAGCATAGCTAGAGCAACATATATCGGATTTTGGTTATCATTTTGTCCCTAGAAATATAATGAAGAGACCTACAAAATAAGGTTTCACAAAAATTGTCAAAGTAGGCCAAAATCAAGGCTTAATTGGGTGCCGAAGTTCTCCGGGCAGGATTAGTATGTCAGCCCATGATGTTTCTTCACTTAAATGGGCCTAAGTTACTCATCTTAAGCCCAATTAAGGCATATGATACCTTGTTGGAAAGCTTATTTAGAGGCCCTTAATTTGGTCTAAGGTTAGGTCAGGTTTAATAAGCATAAATAGCGATTTACAGCCCCACAACCACGAGAGAGACAGGAATGAGACACCTTTTACAATCATTGTTTTTGCTATTACATTATAGGACTTCATTGGGCTTAATTGCTAAACATTGTTAATTTTCGGATTTTTCACTCATCTTGACCTTGTTGGCTTGCGAAGAGCATAACTAGAGCTATAGATATCGAATTTTGGTGATCTTGTTGTCCCCAGAAAGAGAAGGAAGAGACCTAGAATTTCGGGTGTTACAAGAATTGTCAAATAAGGCCAAAATCAAGGCTAAATTGGGTTCCGAGTTCTGTGGCGCGGATCGCATCGTCCATGATGTTCCTTCACTTAAATGGGCCTAACTTACTCATCTTAAGCCTAGTTAAGGCAAATGATACCTTGTTGGAAAGCTTATTCAGAGGCCCTAAATTTGGTCTAGAGTTAGGTCGGATTAATAAGCATAAATAGGAGTTTACAACCACACAAACAAGAGAGACGGAAATTAGACAACTTTTACAATCATTATTTTTTCTTTTACATTATTGGACTTCATTGGGCTTAATTGCTAAACATTGTTAATTTTCGGATTTTTCACTCATCTCGACCTTGTTGGCTTGCAGAGCATAACTAGAGCTATAGATATTGGATTTTGGTGATCTTGCTGTCCCTAGAAAGAGAAGGAAGACACCTAAAATTTCGGGTTTTACAAGAATTGTCAAATAAGGCCAAAATCAAGGCTAAATTGGGTCCCAGAGTTCCGTGGCGCGGATCGGGCGGATCCATGATGTTCCTTCACATAAATGGGCCTAACTTACTCATCTTAAGCCCAGTTAAGGCAAATGATACCTTGTTTGAAAGCTTATTCGAGGCCCTTAATTTGGTCTAGAGTTAGGTCCGGATTAGTAAGCATAAATAGCAGTTTACAGCCGCACAAGCCAGAGAGAGACGAAAATTAGACAACTTTTCCAATCATTGTTTTTGCTTTTACTTTATTGGGCTTAATTACTAAACAGTGTTAATTTTTGGATTTTTCACTCATCCTGACGTTGTTACCTTGTGCAGAGCATAACTACAGCTACATATATCGGATTTTGGTGATCTTGTTGTCCCTAGAATGATAAGGAAGAGACCTACAATTTCAGTTGTACCAAGAGTTGTCAAATTCGGTCAAAATCAAGGCTAAATTGGGTCCCGATTTCTCTGGCGCGGATTAGTGCGCAGTCCCCAATGTTCCTTCTCTTAAATGGGCCTAACTTACTCATCTTAAGCCCAATTAAGGCATATGTTACCTTGTTTGAAAGCTTATTCAGAGGCCCTTAATTTCGTCTAGGGTTAGGTCAGGAGTAATAAGAATAAATAGCAGTTTACAACAGCACAAGCGAGAGAGAGACGAAAATTTGACAACTTTTCCCATCACCCTTTTTGCCTTTACATTATTGGGCTTAATTTGGCTTATTTGCAAAACATTGTTATTTTTCGGATTTTTCACTCATCCTGACCTTGTTGCCTTGCGCAGAGCATAACTAGAGCTACAGATTTTGGATTTTGGTGATCTTGTTGTCCTTAGAAAGATACGGAAGCGACCTACAATATTAGGATTCACAAAAATTGTCATATTAGGCCAAAATCAAGGCTAAATTGGGTCCTGAGATCTCTGATGTGGATCAGTGCGCAGTCCATGCTGTTCTTTCTCTTAAATGGGCCTAACTTACTCATCTTAAACCCAATTAAGGCATATGATACCTTGTTGGAAGTTTATTCAGAGGCCCTTAATTTGTTCTAGGGTTAGGTCAGGATTAATAAGCATAAATAGAAGTTTACAGCCGCCTAAGCAGGACGAGAGATGAAAATTAGACAACTTTTATAATCATTGCTTTTGCTTTTTACATTATTGGGCTTAATTACTAAACAAAGTTAATTTTTGGATTTTTCACTCATCCTGACCTTGTTGCCTTGCGCAAAGCATAACTAAAGCTACATATATCGGATTTTGGTGATCTTGTGGTCCCTAGAAAGATAAGGAAGAGACCTACAATTTCAGCTTTCACAAGAATTGTCAAATTATGCCAAAATCAAGGTTAAATTTGGTCCCGAGTTCTCTCAGCGCGGTTTAGTGCACAGTCCATGATGTTCCTTCACTTAAATGGGCCTAACTTACTCATCTAAAGCCCAATTAAGGCATATGATAGCTTGTTGGAAAGCTTATTCAGAGGCCCAAAATTTGGTCTAGGGTAGGTCAGGATTAATAATAATAAAGAGCAATTTACAACCGCACTACCGAGAGAGAGACGAAAATTTGACAACTTTTACCATCATTCTTTTTGCTTTTGCATTATTGGGCTTAATTGCTAAACATTATTAATTTTCGGAATTTTCACTCATCCTTACCTTGTTGCCTTGCGCAGAGCATAACTAGAGCTACAGATATCGGATTTTGGTGATCTTGCTGTCCCTAGAGAGATAATGAAGAGACCTACAATTTCAGATTTCACAAGAATTGTCAAATTAGGCCAAAATCAAGGCTTAATTGGGTCCCGAGTTCTCTGGCGAGGATCAGTATGCAGTCCTTGATGTTTCTTCACTTAAATGGGCCTACCTTACTCATCTTAAGCCCAATTAAGGCATATGATACCTTGTGGGAAAGCTTATTCAGAGGCCCTTAATTTGGTCTAGGGTTAGGTCAGGATTAATAAGCATAAATAGATGTTTACAGCCGCACAACCCAGAGACAGACGGAAATTAGACAACTTTTACAATCATTGTTTTTGCTTTTACATTATTGGGCTTAATTGCTAAACATTGTTCATTTTCGAATTTTTCACTCATCCTTACCTTGTTCCTTGCGCAGAGCATAACTAGAGCTACAGATATCGGATTTTAGTGATCTTGCTCTCCGTAGAAAGAGAAGGAAGAGACCTAAAATTTTGGGTTTCACAGGAATTGTCAAATAAGGCCAAAATCAAGGCTAAATTGGGTCCCGAGTTCTCTGGCACAGATTAGTGCGCAGTCCATGATGTTCCTTCACTTAAATGGGCCTAACTTACTCATCTTAAGCCCAATTAAGGCATATGATACCTTGTTGGAAAGCTTATTCAGATGCCCTTAATTTGGTCTATGGTTAGGTCAGGATTAATAAGCATAAATAGTAGTTTACAGCCTCACATGCCAGAGTGAGATAGAAATTAGACAACTTTTACAATCGTTATTTTTGCTTTTACATTATTGGACGAAATTGGGCTTAATTGCTAAACATTGTCAATTTTCGGATTTTTCACTCATCCTGACCTTGTTGCCTTACGAAGAGCATAACTAGCGCTACAGATATCGGATTTTGGTGATCTTGCTGTCCCTAGAAAGATACGGAAGAGACCTATAATTTCAGGTTTCACAAGAATTGTCATATTAGGCCAAAATCAAGGCTAAATTAGGTCCTGAGATCTCTGGCGCGGATTCATGCGCAGTCCATGATGTTCTTTCTCTTAAATTGGCCTAACTTACTCATCTTAAGCCCAATTAAGGCATATGATACCTTGTTGAAATGCTTATTCAGAGGCCCTTAATTTGGTCTAGGGTTAGGTCAGGATTAATAAGCATGAATAGAAGTTTACAGGCGCACAAGCCAGAGAGAAATGGAAATTAGACAACTTTTATAATCATTGTTTTTGCTTTTACATTATTGGGCTTAATTACTAAACAAAGTTAATTTTTGGATTTTTCACTCATCCTGACCTTGTTGCCCTGCGTGAGCATAACTAGAGCTACATATATCGGATTTTGGTGATCTTGTGGTCCACTAGAAAGATAAGGAAGAGACCTACAATTTCAGCTTTCACAAGAATTGTCAAATTATGCCAAAATCAAGGTTAAATTGGGTCCCGAGTTCTCTGGCGCGGTTTAGTGCACGATCCATGATGTTCCTTCACTTAAATGGGCCTAACTTACTCATCTAAAGCCCAATTAAGGCATATGATAGCTTGTTGGAAAGCTTATTCAGAGGCCCAAAATTTGGTCTAGGGTAGGTCAGGATTAATAATAATAAAGAGCAATTTACAACCGCACTACCGAGAGAGAGGCGAAAATTTGACAACTTTTACCATCATTCTTTTTGCTTTTACATTATTGGGCTTAATTGCTAAACATTATTAATTTTCGAATTTTCACTCATCCTTACCTTGTTGCCTTGTGCAGAGCATAACTAGAGTTACGAGATATCGGATTTTGGTGATCTTGCTTGTCCCTAGAGAGATAATGAAGAGACCTACAATTTCAGATTTCACAAGAATTGTCAAATTAGGCCAAAATCAAGGCTTAATTGGGTCCCGAGTTCTCTGGCGAGGATCAGTATGCAGTCCATGATGTTCCTTCACTTAAATGGGCCTACCTTACTCATCTTAAGCCCAATTAAGGCATCTGATACCTTGTGGGAAAGCTTATTCAGAGGCCCTTGCTTTGGTCTAGGGTTAGGTCGGGATTAATAAGCATAAATAGCTGTTCTACGACCTCACATGCCAGAGTGAGATAGAAATTAGACAACTTTTACAATCGTTATTTTTGCTTTTACATTCTTGGGCGAAATT
The DNA here is from genome assembly GCA_030762895.1 of Sophora flavescens. NCBI lineage: Eukaryota > Viridiplantae > Streptophyta > Magnoliopsida > Fabales > Fabaceae > Sophora > Sophora flavescens. The sequence continues at coordinate 8,955 of JAUPTC010001144.1, forward strand.
AGGCTTATTTGCTAAACATTGTCAATTTTCGGATTTTTCACTCATCCAGACCTTGTTGCCTTACGAAGAGCATAACTAGCGCTACAGATATCGGATTTTGGTGATCTTCTTTGTCCCTAGAAAGATACGGAAGAGACCTATAATTTCAGGTTTCACAAGAATTGTCATATTAGGCCAAAATCAAGGCTAAATTAGGTCCTGAGATCTCTGGCGCGGATTCATGCGCAGTCCATGATGTTCTTTCTCTTAAATTGGCCTAACTTACTCATCTTAAGCCCAATTAAGGCATATGATACCTTGTTGAAATGCTTATTCAGAGGCCCTTAATTTGGTCTAGGGTTAGGTCAGGATTAATAAGCATGAATAGAAGTTTACAGGCGTACAAGCCAGAGAGAAATGGAAATTAGACAACTTTTATAATCATTGTTTTTGCTTTTACATTATTGGGCTTAATTACTAAACAAAGTTAATTTTTGGATTTTTCACTCAGCCTGACCTTGTTGCCCTGCGCAGAGCATAACTAGAGCTACATATATCGGATTTTGGTGATCTTGTGGTCCCTAGAAAGATAAGGAAGAGACCTACAATTTCAGCTTTCACAAGAATTGTCAAATTATGCCAAAATCAAGGTTAAATTGGGTCCCGAGTTCTTCGGCGCGGTTTAGTGCACTGATCCATGATGTTCCTTCACTTAAATGGGCCTAACTTACTCATCTAAAGCCCAATTAAGGCATATGATAGCTTGTTGGAAAGCTTATTCAGAGGCCCAAAATTTGGTCTAGGGTAGGTCAGGATTAATAATAATAAAGAGCAATTTACAACCGCACTACCGAGAGAGAGACGAAAATTTGACAACTTTTACCATCATTCTTTTTGCTTTTACATTATTGGGCTTAATTGCTAAACATTATTAATTTTCGGAATTTTCACTCATCCTTACCTTGTTGCCTTGTGCAGAGCATAACTAGAGTTACAGATATCGGATTTTGGTGATCTTGCTGTCCCTAGAGAGATAATGAAGAGACCTACAATTTCAGATTTCACAAGAATTGTCAAATTAGGCCAAAATCAAGGCTTAATTGGGTCCCGAGTTCTCTGGCGAGGATCAGTATGCAGTCCATGATGTTCCTTCACCTAAATGGGCCTACCTTACTCATCTTAAGCCCAATTAAGGCATATGATACCTTGTGGGAAAGCTTATTCAGAGGCCCTTAATTTGGTCTAGGGTTAGGTCAGGATTAATAAGCATAAATAGCTTTTTACAGCCGCACAACCCAGAGACAGACGGAAATTAGACAACTTTTACAATCATTGTTTTTGCTTTTACATTATTGGGCTTAATTGCTAAACATTGTTCATTTTCGAATTTTTCACTCATCCTTACCTTGTTCCTTGCGCAGAGCATAACTAGAGCTACAGATATCGGATTTTAGTGATCTTGCTCTCCCAAGAAAGAGAAGGAAGAGACCTAAAATTTTGGGTTTCAAAGGAATTGCCAAATAAGGCCAAAATCAAGGCTAAATTGGGTCCCGAGTTCTCTGGCACAGATTAGTGCGCAGTCCATGATGTTCCTTCACTTAAATGGGCCTAACTTACTCATCTTAATCCCAATTAAGGCATATGATACCTTGTTGGAAAGCTTATTCAGATGCCCTTAATTTGGTCTAGGGTTAGGTCACGATTAATAAGCATAAATAGTAGTTTACAGCCTCACATGCCAGAGTGAGATAGAAATTAGACAACTTTTACAATCGTTATTTTTGCTTTTACATTCTTGGGCGAAATTGGGCTTAATTGCTAAACATTGTCAATTTTCGGATTTTTCACTCATCCAGACCTTGTTGCCTTACGAAGAGCATAACTAGCGCTACAGATATCGGATTTTGGTGATCTTGCTGTCCCTAGAAAGATACGGAAGAGACCTATAATTTCAGGTTTCACAAGAATTGTCATATTAGGCCAAAATCAAAGCTAAATTAGGTCCACGAGATCTCTGGCGCGGATTCATGCGCAGATCCATGATGTTCTTTCTCTTAAATTGGCCTAACTTACTCATCTTAAGCCCAATTAAGGCATATGATACCTTGTTGAAATGCTTATTCAGAGGCCCTTAATTTGGTCTAGGGTTAGGTCAGGATTAATAAGCATGAATAGAAGTTTACAGGCGCACAAGCCAGAGAGAAATGGAAATTAGACAACTTTTATAATCATTGTTTTTGCTTTTACATTATTGGGCTTAATTACTAAACAAAGTTAATTTTTGGATTTTTCACTCATCCTGACCTTGTTGCCTGCTGCAGAGCATAACTAGAGCTACATATATCGGATTTTGGTGATCTTGTGGTCCCTAGAAAGATAAGGAAGAGACCTACAATTTCAGGTTTCACAAGAATTGTCAAATTATGCCAAAATCAAGGTTAAATTGGGTCCCGAGTTCTCTGGCGCGGTTTAGTGCATGATCCATGATGTTCCTTCACTTAAATGGGCCTAACTTACTCATCTAAAGCCCAATTAAGGCATATGATAGCTTGTTGGAAAGCTTATTCAGAGGCCCAAAATTTGGTCTAGGGTAGGTCAGGATTAATAATAATAAAGAGCAATTTACAACCGCACTATCGAGAGAGAGAGACGAAAATTTGACAACTTTTACCATCATTCTTTTTGCTTTTACATTATTGGGCTTAATTGCTAAACATTATTAATTTTCGGAATTTTCACTCATCCTTACCTTGTTGCCTTGCGCAGAGCATAACTAGAGTTCTGAGATATCGGATTTTGGTGATCTTGCTTGTCCCTAGAGAGATAATGAAGAGACCTACAATTTCAGATTTCACAAGAATTGTCAAATTAGGCCAAAATCAAGGCTTAATTGGGTCCCGAGGTTCTCTCGGCGAGGATCAAGATGCGATCCATGATGTTCCTTCACTTAAATGGGCCTACCTTACTCATCTTAAGCCCAATTAAGGCATATGATACCTTGTGGGAAAGCTTATTCAGGAGGCCCTTAATTTGGTCTAGGGTTAGGTCGGGATTAATAAGCATAAATAGTTGTTTACTGCCTCACATGCCGAGTGAGATAGAAATTAGACAACTTTTACAATCGTTATTTTTGCTTTTACATTCTTGGCGAAATTGGGCTTAATTGCTAAACATTGTCAATTTTCGGATTTTTCACTCATCCAGACCTTGTTGCCTTACGAAGAGCATAACTAGCGCTACGAGATATCGGATTTTGGTGATCTTGCTGTCCCTAGAAAGATACGGAAGAGACCTATAATTTCGGGTTTCACAAGAATTGTCATATTAGGCCAAAATCAAGGCTAAATTAGGTCACGAGATCTCCGGCGCGGATTCATGCGCAGATCCATGATGTTCTTTCTCTTAAATTGGCCTAACTTACTCATCTTAAGCCCAATTAAGGCATATGATACCTTGTTGAAATGCTTATTCAGAGGCCCTTAATTTGGTCTAGGGTTAGGTCGGGATTAATAAGCATGAATAGAAGTTTACTGAGCGCACAAGCCGAGAGAAATGGAAATTAGACAACTTTTATAATCATTGTTTTTGCTTTTACATTATTGGGCTTAATTACTAAACAAAGTTAATTTTTGGATTTTTCACTCATCCCGACCTTGTTGCCTGCAGAGCATAACTAGAGCTACATATATCGGATTTTGGTGATCTTGTGGTCCCTAGAAAGATAAGGAAGAGACCTACAATTTCAGCTTTCACAAGAATTGTCAAATTATGCCAAAATCAAGGTTAAATTGGGTCCCAGAGTTCTGCAGCGCGGTTTAGTGCACAGATCCATGATGTTCCTTCACTTAAATGGGCCTAACTTACTCATCTAAAGCCCAATTAAGGCATATGATAGCTTGTTGGAAAGCTTATTCAGAGGCCCAAAATTTGGTCTAGGGTAGGTCAGGATTAATAATAATAAAGAGCAATTTACAACCGCACTACCGAGAGAGAGACGAAAATTTGACAACTTTTACCATCATTCTTTTTGCTTTTACATTATTGGGCTTAATTGTTAAACATTATTAATTTTCGGAATTTTCACTCATCCTTACCTTGTTGCCTTGTGAGCATAACTAGAGCTACAGATATCGGATTTTGGTGATCTTGCTGTCCCTAGAGAGATAATGAAGAGACCTACAATTTCAGATTTCACAAGAATTGTCAAATTAGGCCAAAATCAAGGCTTAATTGGGTCCCGAGTTCTCTGGCGAGGATCAGTATGCAGTCCATGATGTTTCTTCACTTAAATGGGCCTACCTTACTCATCTTAAGCCCAATTAAGGCATATGATACCTTGTGGGAAAGCTTATTCAGAGGCCCTTAATTTGGTCTAGGGTTAGGTCAGGATTAATAAGCATAAATAGCTTTTTACAGCCGCACAACCCAGAGACAGACGGAAATTAGACAACTTTTACAATCATTGTTTTTGCTTTTACATTATTGGGCTTAATTGCTAAACATTGTTCATTTTCGAATTTTTCACTCATCCTTACCTTGTTCCTTGCGCAGAGCATAACTAGAGCTACAGATATCGGATTTTAGTGATCTTGCTCTCCCTAGAAAGAGAAGGAAGAGACCTAAAATTTTGGGTTTCAAAGGAATTGCCAAATAAGGCCAAAATCAAGGCTAAATTGGGTCCCGAGTTCTCAGCGCAGATTAGTGCGCTGATCCATGATGTTCCTTCACTTAAATGGGCCTAACTTACTCATCTTAATCCCAATTAAGGCATATGATACCTTGTTGGAAAGCTTATTCGGATGCCCTTAATTTGGTCTAGGGTTAGGTCCACGATTAATAAGCATAAATAGCTGTTTACAGCCTCACATGCCAGAGTGAGATAGAAATTAGACAACTTTTACAATCGTTATTTTTGCTTTTACATTCTTGGGCGAAATTGGGCTTAATTGCTAAACATTGTCAATTTTCGGATTTTTCACTCATCCAGACCTTGTTGCCTTACGAAGAGCATAACTAGCGCTACGAGATATCGGATTTTGGTGATCTTGCTTGTCCCTAGAAAGATACGGAAGAGACCTATAATTTCGGGTTTCACAAGAATTGTCATATTAGGCCAAAATCAAAGCTAAATTAGGTCCCGAGATCTCTGGCGCGGATTCATGCGCGATCCATGATGTTCTTTCTCTTAAATTGGCCTAACTTACTCATCTTAAGCCCAATTAAGGCATATGATACCTTGTTGAAATGCTTATTCGAGAGGCCCTTAATTTGGTCTAGGGTTAGGTCGGGATTAATAAGCATGAATAGAAGTTTACGGGCGCACAAGCCAAGAGAAATGGAAATTAGACAACTTTTATAATCATTGTTTTTGCTTTTACATTAGTGGGCTTAATTACTAAACAAAGTTAATTTTTGGATTTTTCACTCATCCTGACCTTGTTGCCCTGCGCAGAGCATAACTAGAGCTACATATATCGGATTTTGGTGATCTTGTGGTCCCTAGAAAGATAAGGAAGAGACCTACAATTTCAGCTTTCACAAGAATTGTCAAATTATGCCAAAATCAAGGTTAAATTGGGTCCCGAGTTCTTCTGGCGCGGTTTAGTGCACAGATCCATGATGTTCCTTCACTTAAATGGGCCTAACTTACTCATCTAAAGCCCAATTAAGGCATATGATAGCTTGTTGGAAAGCTTATTCGGAGGCCCAAAATTTGGTCTAGGGTAGGTCAGGATTAATAATAATAAAGAGCAATTTACAACCGCACTACCGAGAGAGAGACGAAAATTTGACAACTTTTACCATCATTCTTTTTGCTTTTACATTATTGGGCTTAATTGCTAAACATTATTAATTTTCGGAATTTTCACTCATCCTTACCTTGTTGCCTTGCGCAGAGCATAACTAGAGTTACAGATATCGGATTTTGGTGATCTTGCTGTCCCTAGAGAGATAATGAAGAGACCTACAATTTCAGATTTCACAAGAATTGTCAAATTAGGCCAAAATCAAGGCTTAATTGGGTCCCAGAGTTCTCCGGCGAGGATCGAGTATGCGATCCATGATGTTCCTTCACTTAAATGGGCCTACCTTACTCATCTTAAGCCCAATTAAGGCATATGATACCTTGTGGGAAATCTTATTCGAGAGGCCCTTAATTTGGTCTAGGGTTAGGTCGGGATTAATAAGCATAAATAGCTGTTTACAGACCTCACATGCCCAGTGAGATAGAAATTAGACAACTTTTACAATCGTTATTTTTGCTTTTACATTCTTGGGCGAAATTGGGCTTAATTGCTAAACATTGTCAATTTTCGGATTTTTCACTCATCCGGACCTTGTTGCCCTTACGAAGAGCATAACTAGCGCTACGAGATATCGGATTTTGGTGATCTTGCTTTGTCCCTAGAAAGATACGGAAGAGACCTATAATTTCAGCTTTCACAAGAATTGTCATATTAGGCCAAAATCAAGGCTAAATTAGGTCCCGAGATCTCTCGGCGCGGATTCATCGCCGATCCATGATGTTCTTTCTCTTAAATTGGCCTAACTTACTCATCTTAAGCCCAATTAAGGCATATGATACCTTGTTGAAATGCTTATTCAGAGGCCCTTAATTTGGTCTAGGGTTAGGTCAGGATTAATAAGCATGAATAGAAGTTTACAGGCGCACAAGCCAGAGAGAAATGGAAATTAGACAACTTTTATAATCATTGTTTTTGCTTTTACATTATTGGGCTTAATTACTAAACAAAGTTAATTTTTGGATTTTTCACTCATCCTGACCTTGTTGCCCTGCGCAGAGCATAACTAGAGCTACATATATCGGATTTTGGTGATCTTGTGGTCCCTAGAAAGATAAGGAAGAGACCTACAATTTCAGCTTTCACAAGAATTGTCAAATTATGCCAAAATCAAGGTTAAATTGGGTCCCGAGTTCTCTGGCGCGGTTTAGTGCACAGTCCATGATGTTCCTTCACTTAAATGGGCCTAACTTACTCATCTAAAGCCCAATTAAGGCATATGATAGCTTGTTGGAAAGCTTATTCAGAGGCCCAAAATTTGGTCTAGGGTAGGTCAGGATTAATAATAATAAAGAGCAATTTACAACCGCACTACCGAGAGAGAGAGACGAAAATTTGACAACTTTTACCATCATTCTTTTTGCTTTTACATTATTGGGCTTAATTGCTAAACATTATTAATTTTCGGAATTTTCACTCATCCTTACCTTGTTGCCTTGCGCAGAGCATAACTAGAGCTACAGATATCGGATTTTGGTGATCTTGCTGTCCCTAGAGAGATAATGAAGAGACCTACAATTTCAGATTTCACAAGAATTGTCAAATTAGGCCAAAATCAAGGCTTAATTGGGTCCCGAGTTTCTCTGGCGAGGATCAGTATGCAGTCCATGATGTTTCTTCACTTAAATGGGCCTACCTTACTCATCTTAAGCCCAATTAAGGCATATGATACCTTGTGGGAAAGCTTATTCAGAGGCCCTTAATTTGGTCTAGGGTTAGGTCAGGATTAATAAGCATAAATAGCTTTTTACAGCCGCACAACCCAGAGACAGACGGAAATTAGACAACTTTTACAATCATTGTTTTTGCTTTTACATTATTGGGCTTAATTGCTAAACATTGTTCATTTTCGAATTTTTCACTCATCCTTACCTTGTTCCTTGCGCAGAGCATAACTAGAGCTACAGATATCGGATTTTAGTGATCTTGCTCTCCCTAGAAAGAGAAGGAAGAGACCTAAAATTTTGGGTTTCAAAGGAATTGCCAAATAAGGCCAAAATCAAGGCTAAATTGGGTCCCGAGTTCTCCGGCACGATTAGTGCGCAGATCCATGATGTTCCTTCACTTAAATGGGCCTAACTTACTCATCTTAATCCCAATTAAGGCATATGATACCTTGTTGGAAAGCTTATTCAGATGCCCTTAATTTGGTCTAGGGTTAGGTCACGATTAATAAGCATAAATAGTAGTTTACAGCCTCACATGCCAGAGTGAGATAGAAATTAGACAACTTTTACAATCGTTATTTTTGCTTTTACATTCTTGGGCGAAATTGGGCTTAATTGCTAAACATTGTCAATTTTCGGATTTTTCACTCATCTTGACCTTGTTGCCTTACGAAGAGCATAACTAGCGCTACAGATATCGGATTTTGGTGATCTTGCTGTCCCTAGAAAGATACGGAAGAGACCTATAATTTCAGGTTTCACAAGAATTGTCATATTAGGCCAAAATCAAAGCTAAATTAGGTCCTGAGATCTCTGGCGCGGATTCATGCGCAGTCCATGATGTTCTTTCTCTTAAATTGGCCTAACTTACTCATCTTAAGCCCAATTAAGGCATATGATACCTTGTTGAAATGCTTATTCAGAGGCCCTTAATTTGGTCTAGGGTTAGGTCAGGATTAATAAGCATGAATAGAAGTTTACAGGCGCACAAGCCAGAGAGAAATGGAAATTAGACAACTTTTATAATCATTGTTTTTGCTTTTACATTATTGGGCTTAATTACTAAACAAAGTTAATTTTTGGATTTTTCACTCATCCTGACCTTGTTGCCCTGCGCAGAGCATAACTAGAGCTACATATATCGGATTTTGGTGATCTTGTGGTCCCTAGAAAGATAAGGAAGAGACCTACAATTTCAGCTTTCACAAGAATTGTCAAATTATGCCAAAATCAAGGTTAAATTGGGTCCCGAGTTCTCTGGCGCGGTTTAGTGCACGATCCATGATGTTCCTTCACTTAAATGGGCCTAACTTACTCATCTAAAGCCCAATTAAGGCATATGATAGCTTGTTGGAAAGCTTATTCAGAGGCCCAAAATTTGGTCCAGGGTAGGTCAGGATTAATAATAATAAAGAGCAATTTACAACCGCACTACCGAGAGAGAGACGAAAATTTGACAACTTTTACCATCATTCTTTTTGCTTTTACATTATTGGGCTTAATTGCTAAACATTATTAATTTTTGAATTTTCACTCATCCTTACCTTGTTGCCTTGCACAGAGCATAACTAGAGCTACGAGATATCGGATTTTGGTGATCTTGTTGTCCCTAGAGAGATAATGAAGAGACCTACAATTTCAGATTTCACAAGAATTATCATATTAGGCCAAAATCAAGGCTAAATTGGGTCCTGAGATCTCTGGCGCGGATTCATGCGCAGTCCATGATGTTCTTTCTCTTAAATTGGCCTAACTTACTCATCTTAAGCCCAATTAAGGCATATGATACCTTGTTGAAATGCTTATTCAGAGGCCCTTAATTTGGTCTAGGGTTAGGTCAGGATTAATAAGCTTTGAATAGAAGTTTACAGCCGCACAAGCCAAAGAGAGATGGAAATTAGACAACTTTTGTAATCATTGTTTTTGCTTTTACATTATTGGGCTTAATTACTAAACAATGTTAATTTTTGGATTTTTCACTCATCCTGACCTTGTTGGCTTGCACGAGCATAACTAGAGCTACGAGACATAGGATTTTGGTGATCTTGCTGTCCCTAGAAAGATAATGAAGAGACCTAGAATTTTGGGTTGCTCAGGAATTGTCAAATAAGCCAAAAATCAACGCTAAATTAGGTCCCAAGTTCTCTGGCACGGATCAGTGCGCAGTCCATGATGTTCCTTCACTTAAATGGGCCTAACTTACTCATCTTAAGCCCAGTTAAGGCAAATGATACCTTTTTGGAAAGCTTATTCAGAGGCCCTAAATTTGGTCTAGGGTTAGGCCAGGATTAATAAGCATAAATAGCAGTTTAAAGCCGCACAAGCAAGAGAGAGATGAAAATTAGACAACTTTTACAATCATTGTTTTTGCTTTTACTTTATTTGGCTTAATTACTAAACAGTGTCAATTTTTGGATTTTTCACTCATCCTGACCTTGTTGCCTTGTGCAGAGCATAACTAGAGCTACATATATCGGATTTTGGTGATCTTGCTTGTCCCTAGAAAGATAAGGAAGAGACCTACAATTTCAGTATTCCCAATAATTGTCAAATTCGGCCAAAATCAAGTTAAATTGGGTCCCAGAGTTCTCTGGCGCGGATCGGTGCGTGATCCACAATGTTCCTTCTCTTAAATGGGCCTAACTTCATCATCTTAAGCCTAATTAAGGCATATGTTACCTTGTTGGAAAGCTTATTCGAGAGGCCCTAAATTTGGTCTAGGTTTAGGTCAGGAATAATAAGAATAAATAGCAGTTTACAACAGCACAAGCGAGAGAGAGACGAAAATTTGACAACTTTTACCATCATTCCTTTTGCCTTTACATTATTGGGCTTAATTGGGTTTATTTGCTAAACATTGTTATTTTTCGGATTTTTCACTCATCCTGACCTTGTTGCCTTGCGTAGAGCATAACTAGAGCTACGGATATCGGATTTTGGTGATCTTCTTTGTCCCTAGAAAAATAAGGAAGAGACCTACAATTGCAGATTTGATAAGAATTGTCAAATTTGGCCAAAATCAAGGCTACGTTGGGTCCCGAGTTCTTTGGCGCGGTTCAGTTTGCAGTTCATGATGTTCCTTCACTTAAATGAGCCTAACTTACTCATCTTAAGCCCAATTAAGGCATATGATACCTTGTTGGAAAGCTTATTCAGATGCCCTTAATTTTGTCAAGGGTTAGGTCAGGATTAATAAGCATAAATTGCAGTTTACAGCCACACAAGCCAGAGTAAGACATAAATTAGACAACTTTTACAACCGTTGTTTTTGCTTTTACATTATTGGGCGTAATTGGGCTTAATTGCTAAACATTGTTAATTTTCGGATTTTTCACTCATCCTGACCTTGTTGCCTTGTGCAGGGCATAACTTGAGCTACAGATATCGGATTTTGGTGATCTTGCTGTCCCTAGAAAGATAATGAAGAGACCTACAATTTCATGTTTCAAAAGAATTGTCAAATTAGGCAAAAATCAGGGCAAAATTGGGTCTCGAGTTCTCTGGCGAGGATCAGTATGCTGTCCATGATGTTTCTTCACCTAAATGGGCCTAATTTACTCATCTTAATCCCAATTAAGGCATATGATACCTTGTGGGAAAGCTTATTCAGAGGCCCTCAATTTGGTCTAGAGTTAGGTCAGGATTAATAAGCATAAATAGCAGTTTACAGCTGCACAACCCAGAGAGAGATGGAAATTAGACAACTTTTACAATCATTGTTTTTACTTTTACATTATTGGGCTCAATTTCTAAACGTTGTTAACTTTCGGATTTTTCACTCATCCTTACCTTGTTCCTTGCGCACACCATAACTAGAGCTACAGATATCGGATTTTGTGATCTTGCTATCCCTAGAAAGATAATGAAGAGACCTACGATTTCAGGTTCACAAGAATTGTCAAATTAGGCAAAAAATCAAGGCTAAATTGGGTCACGAGTTATCTGACACGGATCAGTGTACAGTCCATGATGTTCCTTCTCTTAAATGGGCCTAACTTACTCATCTTATGCCCAGTTAAGGCATATGATACCATGTTGGAAAGCTTATTCAGAGGCCCTTAATTTGGTCTAGGGTTTGGATAGGATTAATAAGAATAAATAGCAGTTTACAACCGTACAAGCGAGAGAGAGAGACGACAATTAGACAACTTTTACCATCATTGTTTTTGCTTTTATGTTATTGGGCTTAATTGCTAACATTGTTAATTTTCAGATTTTTCACTCATCTTGACCTTGTTGCCTTGCGTAGAGCATAACTAGAGATCGGAGATATCGGATTTAGGTGATCTTCTTGCTGTCTCTAGAAAGATATGGAAGACACCAACAATTTCAGGTTTGATAAGAATTGTCAAATTAGGCCAAAATCAAGGATAAATTGGGTCCCAATTCTCTGGCGGGGATCAGTGCGCAGTCCATGATGTTCCTTCACTTAAATGGGCCTAACTTACACATCTTAAGGCGAATTAAGGGATATGATACGTTGTTGGAAAGCTTATTCAGAGGCCCTTAATTTGGTCTAGGGTAAGGTCAGGATTAATAAACATAAATAGCAGTTTACAATGCACAAGCCAGAGAGACGGAAATTAGACAACTTTTACAACCGTTGTTTTTGCTTTTACATTATTGTGCTTAATTCCTAAACATTGTTAATTTTCGGATTTTTCACTCATCTTGACCTTGTTGCCTTGCGCAGAGCATAACTAGAGCTACAGATATCGGGTTTTGGGGATCTTGCAGTCCCTAGAAAGATAAGGAGGAGACCTGCAATTTTAGGTTTCACAAGAATTATCAAATTAGGCCAAAATCAAGGCTAAATTGGGTCCCAGAGTTACGTGGCGAGGATCGAGTCTTGTTGTCCATGATGTTCCTTCACTTAAATGGGATAACTTACGCATCTTATGCCTAATTGAGGTATATGATACCTTGTTGGAAAGCTTATTTAGAGGCCCTACATTTGGTCGAGGGTTAGGTCAGGATTAGTAAGCATAAATAGTAGTTTACAACCGCACAATCAAGAGAGAGACTGAAATTAGACAACTTTTACAATCATAGTTTTTGCTTTAACATTATTGGGTTTAATTGGGCTTAATTGCTAAACATTGTTAATTTTCAGATTTTTCACTCATCCTAACCTTGTTGCCTTGCGCAGAACAAAACTAGAGCTGCGGATATCGGATTTTGGTGATCTTGTTGTCCCTAGAAAGATAAGGAAGAAACGTACAATTTCAGGTATCACAACAATTGTCAAATTAGGCCAAAATCAATGCTAAATTTGGTTTTGAGTTCTCTGGCGCGGATCGTAGCGCAGTCCACGATGTTCCTTCACTTAAATGGGCCTAACTTACTCATCTTAAGCCCAATTAAGGCATATGATACCTTGTTGGAAAGCTTATTAAAATGCCGTTAATTTGGTCTAGACTTAGGTCAGGATTAATAAGCATAAATAGTAGTTTACAGCCGCACAAGCCAGTGAGAGATGGAAATTAGACATCTTTTACAAGCATTGTTTTTGCTTTTACATTATTGGCCTTAATTGCTAAACATTGTTAATTTTCGGATTATTCACTCATCCTAACCTTATTGCCTTATGCCTAGCTTAATTAGAGCTACATATATCAGATTTTCGTGATCTTGCCATCCCTAGAAAGATAAGGGAGAGACCTACAATTTCATGTTTCACAAGAATTGTCAAATTAGGCCAAAATCAAGGCTAAATTGGGTCTCGAGTACACAGTCACGGATTAGTGCTGTCGTCCATGATGTTTCTTCATTTTAATGGGCCAAACTTACTGATCTTAAGCCCAATTATGGCATATGATACCTTGTTGGAAAGCTTATTCAGAGGCCCTTAGTTTGGTCTAGGGTTGGGTCAGGATTAATAAGCATGAATATAAATAGTAGTTTACATCCGTACAAGCCGGAGAGAGACGAAAATTAGACAACTTTTACAATCATTGTTTTTACTTTTACATTATTGGGCTTAATTCCTAAACAGTGTTACTTTTAGGATTTTTCACACATCCTGACCTAGTTTCCTTGCGCAGAACATAACTAGAGCTACAGATATCGGATTTTGGTGATTTTGCTGTCCCTAGAAAGATAAGGAAGAGACCTACAATTTCACGTATCACAAGAATTGTCAAATTAGGCCAAAATCAAGGTTAAACTGGGTCCCGAGTCCTCTGGCGCGGATTAGTGTGCAGTCCATGATGTTCCTTCACTTAAAGGGGCCTAACTCACTCATCTTAGGACCAATTAAGGCTTATGATACCTTGTTCGAAAGCTTATTTTAAAGTCCTTAATTTGGTCTAGGGTTAGGTCAAGATTAATAAGCATAAATAGCAGTTTAAAGCCGTACAAGCCAGAGAGAGACGCAAATTAGACAACTTTTACAATCATTGTTTTTGGTTTTACATTATTGGGCCTAATTGCTAAACATTGTTAATTTTCGGATTTTTCACTAATCCGGACCTTGTTGGCTTGCGTAGAGGATAACTAGAGCTACATATATCGGATTTTGTTGGCCTTGCTGTCCCTAGAAAGATAAGGAAGAGACCTACAATTTCAGGTTTCACAAGAATTGTCAAATTAGGCCAAAATCAAGGCTAAATTGGGTCCCGAGTTCTCTGGCGCGGATCAATGCACAGTACATGATGTTTATTCACTTATATTGGCCTAACTTACTCATCTTAAGCCCAATTAAGGCACATGATACCGTGTTGGAAAGCTAATTCAGAGGCCCTTAATTGGGTCTAGGGATAGGTCAGGGTTAATAAGCATAAATAGCAGTTTCCAGCCGCTCAAGCCAGAGAGAGATGGAAACTATACAACTTTTACAATCGTTGTTTTTGCTTTTATATTATTGGGCTTAATTGATAAACGTTGTTAATTTTTGGATTTTTCACTCATCCTGACCTTGTTGCCTTGCACAGAGCATAACTAGAGTTCTGAGATATCAGATTTTGGTGATCTTGCAGTCCCTAGAAAGATAAGGAAGAGACCTACAATTTCAGGTTTCACAAGAATTGTCAAATTAGGCCAAAATCAAGGCTAAATTGGGTCTCGAGTTATCTGGCACAGATAAGTGTGCAATCTATCATGTTCCTTCACTTAAATGGGCCTAACTTACTCATCTTACGCCCAATTAAGGCATATGATACCTTGTTGGAAAGCTTATTCAGATGCCCTTAATTTGGTGTAGTGTTACGTCAGGATAAATAAGCATAAATAGCAGTCTACAACCGCACAAGTCAGAGAGAAATGGAAATTAGACAACCTTTACAATCATTGTTTTTGCTTTTACATTATTGGGCTTAATTGCTAAACATTGTTAATTTTCGAATTTTTCACTCATCCTGACCTTGTTGCCTTATGCAAAGCATAACTAGAGCTACAAATATTGGATTTTGGTGATCTTGCTGTCCCTAGAAAGATAAGGAAGAGACCAACAATTTCAGGTTTCTAATAATTGCCAAATTAGGCTAAAATCAAGGCTAAATTGGGTCACGAATTCTCTGGCGCGGATCAGTGCAGAGTCCATGATGTTCCTTCACTTAAATGGGCTTAACTTAGTCATCTTAAGCCCAATTAAGGCATATGATACCTTGTTGGAAAACTTATTCGGAGGCCCTTAATTTGGTCTAGGTGTAGGCAGGATTTATAACCATAAATAGCAGTTTACAGCCGCACAAGCCAGAGAGAGAAGGAAATTAGACAACTTTTACAATCATTGTTTTTGCTTTTACATTATTGGGCTTAATTTCTAAACATTGTTAATTTTCGGATTTTTCACTCATCCTGACCTTGTTGCCTTACGCAAAGCATAACTTGAGCTACAAATATCGGATTTTGGTGATCTTGTTGTCCCTAGAAAGATAAGGAAGAGACCTACAATTTCAGGTTCTAATAATTGTCAATTAAGGCTAAAATCAAGGCTAAATTGGGTCCCGAGTTCTGTGGCGCGGATCAGTGCAGAGTCCATGATGTTCCTTCACTTAAATGGGCTTAACTTAGTCATCTTAAGCCCAATTAAGGCATATGATACCTTGTTGGAAAGCTTATTCGAAGGCCCTTAATTTGGTCTAGGTGTAGGCAGGATTTATAACCATAAATAGCAGTTTACAGCCGCACAAGCCAGAGAGAGAAGGAAATTTGACAACTTTTACAATCATTGTTTTTGCTTTTAAATCATTAGGCTTAATTGCAAAACTTAGTTAATTTTCAGATTTTTCACTCATACTGACCTTTTTACCTTGCACAGAGCATAACTGGAGCTACAGATATCGGATTTTTGTGATCTTGTTGTTCCAAGAAAGATAAGGAAGAGACCAACAATTACCGGTGTCTGAAGAATTGTCAAATTAGGCCAAAATCAATGCTAAATGTGGTCTCGAGTTCTCTGGCGCGGTTCAGTGTGCAGTCCATGATGTCCCTTCACTTAAATGGGCCTAACTTACTCATCTTAAGCCCAATTAAGGCATATGAATCCTTGTTCGAAAGCTTATTCAGAGGCCCTTAATTTGGTCTAGGGTTAGGTCAGGATTAATATGCATAAATAGAAGTTTACAGCCGCACAAGCCAGAGAGATATAAAAATAAGACAAATTTTACAATCATTGTTTTTGTTTTTACATTATTGGACTTAATTGGGCTTAATTGCGAAACATTTTTATTTTTCGGATTTTTCACTAATGCTGACCTTGTTGCCTTGCGCAGAGCATAACTAGAGCTACGGATATCGGATTTTGGGGATCTTGTTGTCCCTAGAAAGATAAGGAAGAGACCTACAATTTCAGGTGCACAAGAATTGTCAAATTTGGCCAAAATCAAGGCTAAATTCGGTCCCGAGTTCTCAGGCCCGGATGAGTGTGTTGTCCATGATGTTCCTTCACTTAAATGCTCCTAACTTACTCATCTTAAGCCCAATTAAGGAAAATGATACCTTGTTGGAAAGCTTATTCAGAGGCCCTTAATTTGGTTTATTGTAAGGTCATGATTAATAAGTATAAATAGCAGTATACAGCCGCACAAGCTAGAGAGAGATGGAAATTAGAAAACTTTTACAATCATTGTTTTTGCTTTTACATTTTTGGGCTTAATTGCCAAACATTGTAAATTTTCGGATCTTTCAGTCATCCTGACCTTGTTGCATTGCGCAGAGCATAACTAGAGCTACAGATATCGGATTCTGGTGATCTTGCTATCCCTAGAAAGATAAGGAAGAGACCTACAATTTCAGGTTTCACAAGAATTGTCAAATTAGGCCAAAATCAAGGCTAAATTGGTTCCCGAGTTCCTTCCCTAAAATGGGCCTAACCTCATCTTAAGCCTAATTAAGGCATATTATACCAAGTTGGAAAGCTTATTCAGAGGCCCTTAATTTGGTCTAGGTGTAGGCAGGATTTATAACCATAAATAGCAGTTTACAGCCGCACAAGCCAGAGAGAGAAGGAAATTAGACAACTTTTACAATCATTGTTTTTGCTTTTACATTATTGGGCTTAATTTCTAAACATTGTTAATTTTCGGATTTTTCACTCTTCCTGACCATGTTGCCTTACGCAAAGCATAACTAGAGCTACAAATATCGGATTTTGGTGATCTTGCTGTCCCTAGAAAGATAAGGAAGAGACCTACAATTTCAGGTTCTAATAATTGTCAATTTAGGCTAAAATCAAGGCTAAATTGGGTCCCGAGTTCTGTGGCGCGGATCAGTGCAGAGTCCATGATGTTCCTTCACTTAAATGGGCTTAACTTAGTCATCTTAAGCCCAATTAAGACATATGATACCTTGTTGGAAAGCTTATTCGGAGGCCCTTAATTTGGTCTAGGTGTAGGCAGGATTTATAACCATAAATAGCAGTTTACAGCCGCACAAGCCAGAGAGAGAAGGAAATTAGACAACTTTTACAATCATTGTTTTTGCTTTTAAATCATTAGGCTTAATTGCAAAACTTAGTTAATTTTCAGATTTTTCACTTAGACTGACCTTTTTACCTTGCACAGAGCATAACTGGAGCTACAGATATCGGATTTTTGTGATCTTGTTGTTCCAAGAAAGATAAGGAAGAGACCAACAATTACCGGTGTCTCAAGAATTGTCAAATTAGGCCAAAATCAATGCTAAATGTGGTCTCGAGTTCTCTGGCGCGGTTCAGTGTGCAGTCCATGATGTCCCTTCACTTAAATGGGCCTAACTTACTCATCTTAAGCCCAATTAAGGCATATGAATCCTTGTTCGAAAGCTTATTCAGAGGTCCTTAATTTGGTCTTGGGTTAGGTTAGGATTAATAAGCATAAATAGAAGTTTACAGCGGCACAAGCCAGAGAGAGATAAAAATAAGACAACTTTTACAATCATTGTTTTTGTTTTTACATTATTGGACTTAATTGGGCTTAATTGCGAAACATTGTTATTTTTCGGATTTTTCACTAATGCTGACCTTGTTGCCTTGCGCAGTGCATGACTATAGCTACGGATATCGGATTTTGGGGATCTTGTTGTCCCTAGAAAGATAAGGAAGAGACCTACAATTTCAGGTTCACGAGAATTGTCAGATTGGCCAAAATCAAGGCTAAATTCGGTCCCGAGTTCTCAGGCACGGATGAGTGTGTTGTCCATGATGTTCCTTCATTTAAATGCTCCTAACTTACTCATCTTAAGCCCAATTAAGGCAAATGATACCTTGTTACAAAGCTTAT
Organism: Sophora flavescens; assembly: GCA_030762895.1. Lineage (NCBI taxonomy): Eukaryota > Viridiplantae > Streptophyta > Magnoliopsida > Fabales > Fabaceae > Sophora > Sophora flavescens. Next base: position 27,105 of record JAUPTC010001144.1, read on the forward strand.
TCAGAGGCCCTTAATTTGGTTTATTGTAAGGTCATGATTAATAAGTATAAATAGCAGTATACAGCCGCACAAGCTAGAGAGAGATGGAAATTAGAAAACTTTTACAATCATTGGTTTTGCTTTTACATTTTTGGGCTTAATTGCCAAACATTGTAAATTTTCGGATCTTTCATTCATCCTGACCTTGTTGCCTTGCGCAGAGCATAACTAGAGCTACAGATATCGGATTCTGGTGATCTTGCTGTCCCTAGAAAGATAAGGAAGAGACCTACAATTTCAGGTTTCACAAGAATTGTCAAATTAGGCCAAAATCAAGGCTAAATTGGTTCCCGAGTTCCTTCCCTAAAATGGGCCTAACCTCATCTTAAGCCTAATTAAGGCATATTATACCATGTTGGAAAGCTTATTCAGAGGCCCTTAATTTGGTCTAGGTGTAGGCAGGATTTATAACCATAAATAGCAGTTTACAGCCGCACAAGCCAGAGAGAGAAGGAAATTAGACAACTTTTACAATCATTGTTTTTGCTTTTACATTATTGGGCTTAATTTCTAAACATTGTTAATTTTTGGATTTTTCACTCATCCTGACCTTGTTGCCTTACGCAAAGCATAACTAGAGCTACAAATATCGGATTTTGGTGATCTTGCTGTCCCTAGAAAGATAAGGAAGAGACCTACAATTTCAGGTTCTAATAATTGTCAATTTAGGCTAAAATCAAGGCTAAATTGGGTCTCAAGTTCTGTGGCGCGGATGAGTGCAGAGTCCATGATGTTCCTTCACTTAAATGGGCTTAACTTAGTCATCTTAAGCCCAATTAAGGAATATGATACCTTGTTGGAAAGCTTATTCGGAGGCCCTTAATTTGGTCTAGGTGTAGGCAGGATTTATAACCATAAATAGCAGTTTACAGCCGCACAAGCCAGAGAGAGAAGGAAATTTGACTACTTTTACAATCATTGTTTTTGCTTTTAAATCATTAGGCTTAATTGCAAAACTTAGTTAATTTTCAGATTTTTCACTCATACTGACCTTTTTACCTTGCACAGAGCATAACTGGAGCTACAGATATCGGATTTTTGTGATCTTGTTGTTCCAAGAAAGATAAGGAAGAGACCAACAATTACCGGTGTCTGAAGAATTGTCAAATTAGGCCAAAATCAATGCTAAATGTGGTCTCGAGTTCTCTGGCGCGGTTCAGTGTGCAGTCCATGATGTCCCTTCACTTAAATGGGCCTAACTTACTCATCTTAAGCCCAATTAAGGCATATGAATCCTTGTTCGAAAGCTTATTCAGAGGCCCTTAATTTGGTCAAGGGTTAGGTCAGGATTAAT
>JAUPTC010001145.1:0-28415 GCA_030762895.1 Sophora flavescens
AATACAAATATCAAACAAAGAAACATATAATCACAATAATATTAACAAAAAAAATAATTTATGAAGAGAAGTCAACCAAATATTTACCTTCCTGAAGCACACACATTGCAAATCAGCGACTTCAGTTATTTTAGGGTCCTCTAAAGATTGCCCGTCCATTATCTTTACCTATTGGAGCCGTCTCGGCATATTTAGGGCCAGTTTGGTGGTGGGGATAGGGAAGATGAGGATGCGATAAGTTATCTATCCTTTTAATCCGTAGTTTGATGAACCAACGAGGATATGATATGGTTATCCATTCGAGCTTATCCTATCCACCCACTAGTTAAAATTTTATCCTAGGGGTGGGTAAGGGTTAGAAACAAGTAGGATAGGATAGCATTTTCATTTCCACTCAGTCCTCCATCGAAGCGTTATCTCCCCACTCCCCAGCGTTTCTTCTTCCTTTCTCCTTCTCACACTCTCCCCCTCCCAGCGTTTTCTTCTTCGTTCTCCTTATCCCACTGTTTTAGCCACCTTCCTCTCCTCCCACACTGTGCTCGTCTTCTCGAGTCTTCACCGGTCAACATTCTTTACTTCATTCTCCTTCCTCTCTTTCATTTTGTTTTTAAAATTGGGGATTTTGGGAGTGATTTGGGGAATTTTTGGGGGTTGGGTTCTTTTTTGGGTGACAATTTGCTCATGTGCATAATTTGATTTTTTGGACATCATTCTTCTTCTCTCTTTCATTTTGTTATCAAAAAGATGATTTTTGGGGTTAAGGTTCCTTTTTTTTTGGGTGCGATTTTGGGTTTTTTTGGGTTAGGATTCTGTTTGTGGTTCTAGAATTTGTTTGTGTGGTTGGAAAAAAGTCGTTTCTGTTCTTGGGGCAGTGTTTGTTCATGTGTTAAAAAAAAATTAGTTTCTCTTTTGGTGTTATGTTTGTTTTCTGTTTTGCAATTTTGGTACCATTTTAACTTTGTGTTTGTTCCACATGTTGTTTTCCTGCTTCCACATGAAGCCTCTTTGTTCTCCCGATCTCGCCTTTCTTGCTCCTATAGTCCTTTGCCTGCCAAAAACAGTCTCAATTCGTATAAGGGGATTCTACAATTGTATATCGTTTATTAATATTTAATTTGAGCCACAAAAACTTGGTTTATGAATATTTATTAATAAGTTTTTAAATTTTATTTCTTGGTATACGACCATTTATCCAGTTGATACAAGGAGGAAGTGCGGTGGTTTAGAACTTGAGATTGGGATTACATAAATATGCTGGTTATTATCTTTCTCTTATGTTTAAGTTTTGGTCTCTGTTTACTTTGTTGACCACCTTGTGGGTGACTTTGTGGGCAAGTGTTGGGGTTGATAATAGCATAGTCGGAGAGAATGAATAGGAGTATCATTGTCTATATTTTTTTTATGTCCCTTTTTTTTAAAATTCCCAGCACTTGTTCCATTGTCTATATTTTTATTCCTTTTGGTATTCGATTACTAAATTGGATATTAAAGTTGAGTTCGGGTTGAGTTACAAGTGGGTTGGGTGCCATGGGAGGCAGGATTCACATGGTTTTGCTTTCCTTACTTGCTTTTACCTTCTGTTGTTTGAGTAATGACTCTATTCTAAGCAATTCATGTTGCTTCCTTATATGGATGTGGAATATTTTCACTGAATTTTATAGGTAAAAGTATGGATCATTAACGGCTACAATTTATGTCATATCTAATTTTGGAGAAAACATTTTTAAAAGATGGTTGGGCTTTGCTTTGCGATGTTTATGGCAATGAGTCATCTTTGCCACTATGGTTTATGAAAATCAAAGTCTAAGGCACGCCCGATGGATAGAGAATGTTTGAGGGAGAATTTTTGAAGGTTAATAAGACGCAGTGATGTTACATTTTTGATCAACCGTATGGATGTTGAAGGTCCTTCGGTTATTATGTGCTCTCCTTAATGTGAAGGTAAATTAAAGAGGATGGACTAAGTGAGTATTTGAAGGGACAAGTATTTATGTTCTTACACATGTGGCACATCATTCTAAGAAGTGTTATTAAGTTTCTATTTAAAGATCCAGGAGAAAGCGGTTAGTAGGTACTTTAATTTTAGTGCTGAATGGTGTCTTACGATGCAAAACCAATTGGGCAGGATCAGGATTGGAAGATTGCATGGATGAAAGATGGAAATGGTTTAGGTACAATGTTAGTGTATTGTGTTTTAGAATCTATTTTTATGATGTGTTGCAAATGTGTTTATATTTTCCTAAAGCTTTTTTGCTTTTCTATTTGGAATTTGCTTATAGAGTTGTCTTGGGGCATTAGATGGAACACATACTCGAGTTAATGTACCGCTATTGATAAGCCAGTATCATAATAGGAAGGGGGAATATCTACAAATGTCCCCTAGGGAATATGTTGCCAGGGGATATAGAATTTATATGTGTTACCTGGATGGGAAGGATGCATCGAGACTTCAAGGGTATTGTTAGAGATGCGCATTCTAGGAAGAATGGTTTAAATGTTCCACGGGTAACAAGAATCATTGGGATTTTATTGTAATAGTAAAAAATGTATAATAGCTATGTTTTAATTTGTGATATATTTTATTATAGGGTACTATTATCTTGTGGATCTTCGGGTACACAATTGTGAAGGATTTCTTGCTCCATATGAGGATATCGATATCAAGTAGTGAATGGACGCGGATACACACCAACATGTAAAGAAGAGATCTTATATAAGGACCTTCTATGTGAAAAAATGTGATAGGAAGGACACTAGATTTATAAAAATGGTAAATATAATTAGAACTCGGTATTTCGCAATCAAATTAAACACATTATAATTGCTTGTGTTTTGATTTTTATTAGAAGAAATGCCACTCCTGATCAATAGAAGAACAACTAGGCTGCGAATTGGAAGTACTACTCAATGAGGACTGAACATGTTACTCCTATTAATACAATTATTTCTTGCGAGATGAAGCCTTAGAGAAAACCTAGCAACACTAATGTGGAATGCGGGGCCTTATTAACATGTTGGTCCCTATTAGTTTGGTTTGTTTGTAATTTTATTGGTGACTTTGTTTAATTTAGAGCACATTCCAAATTTGGATATCCCATGGGATTTGGAACACCTATGTTTTTGTTTTTTTGCATCATATTTTGGTTTTTGTATTTGGTTATGTTTGTATTTCATGTTTTTGGAATATTTTGTAAAAGTTTTGTGATTTTATACTTTGATAATAAGATGGGGGAATGGAATCTGAAAGCATTATGCAACAAAGTGGCAGAAAAAAAAAGAGATCGCAGGCAATGGTCCAATGAGGAGGATGAAGCATTTCTTGATATCTTGATTGAAGTCATAGACCAAGGTCAAAGATGTGATCATGGCCAATTTAAAGCCATACTTTGGAAACGATTGAGACAAAAATAGAGCAAAAGTTTCTGGATGTGGAATTAGGTGAAGCCACACACTGAATGCAATGAAAAGGTTGAGGACACATATGGAATATTTTATGATATGCAAAATCAAAGGGGTTTGGTTGGGATGATGAGAAGAAAATGATTAAGGTGGACGGTGATAATGTGTGGAATGAGTATATAAAGGTTAGTATTTTTTTATCTATAATGAATTATTCATTTGGGGTTTCTATTTGTGAATAATTAAATAATTTTATTTGTATTCTTGTGTAGAAGTCATCCAAATGTTGCAAGTTACGGAATACATCGGTCCCATTGATAAGCTTGCTCTTGCTTTAGGAAAAGATCGTACCTTTGTATAAGGAGCATTACCCCTAGCGATGTTGTTGAGAGTTAGATAAAGAAGAGGAAGAACAAATGATGATAATGATGTTGTAGATTTGACTACGAAAGATTCTCAATCAATCTAAAAGGAAGAATGATAATGAGGGGGTCTACGAGAGGAAGAGAAATGGAGGAGCAAATGCCATTGCTAATAGCATAGCTGAATTAGGAAAGAGTTTTGGGGGAGTGGCTAGAAACAAGCTCGGATAGATTGGGTGAAGTAGAAATCGCATGTAGTTGATAAAGATGTGTTTGATGATTCCGAGTGTCATGAATGATGAATGGTAAGAAAAAAATGGATTTAAGTGACCAAGACTAGCTTCTGACAATGAAAAAATTATCAGTGCCCCATCGATTGACATTTTTGGGGGAAATTTGATGAGGCGTTTAACACATTTGTTAAGTCGTAATAGAGTGATTTCTATATGACTTAGTTTATCTATTATAATTTTGATGAACTTTGTTTATGTTGTTTAACTTTCTAGATTGTTTGGTGAAACTTATCAATGACAATGACAAGAGACATTTATTTATGTTTACTCTTTCTAATGAATGGAGTTTTATGTTACTTGGAGCTCAAAGCGTTGCCATTGAATCTTTGCGTTGGAGGAAATGTAAATATTTTGCAGGTCTAACAAAGTGTTTATACTATAGTCTATTGTTATGTCGTGGTCTTTGCCGTAATTGGAGGTAGTAATGCAATTATGTTTATGAGTTTTTTGGACAACGGTTATATTGGTAATAATGTACTAAGGTGCATTTTGAGCGAAGATTAATTATTACATTGCAATTTAATCCCCACCCCTTGTACAAAATGTTAAAAAAAGAAAATTTATAAAATGTACGAATATACAACAACAAAAAAGTTACAGAAATGTATAAAATTATAAAATGTACAAAATGTATAAAATGTACAAAATTATAAGTTTTTTTATATAATTTCTTATAATTTTAAATGTACAAAATATATTTTTTTTAAAAGGAAAGTTAATTTTTTTAAAAAAATATGTAGTCGATATAAGGAGTAAATTGGTCATTTGCATATAATATATATCATATCGACAATATTCTGGTTTGCATCAAACACAACACGGGATAATATAATGCTATCTGTTGGTTATCCGGTGGACACAAAGCGTCGGATAGGATAACGACTATCCCTGCTCATATCCTATCCTATTCCTATCCCCGCTCCCTTATCCTATCCGCGCATCCTATTCGACCACCAAGCGGCCCCCTTGAAGGATTCTCAAGCCATGAGAGCCATCAATTTTTGTTCACTTGTATATATCACTGTTAGCAATGGCAGCTTTCAGAAGTTTTAGACTTGCACCTTTTGTCTCCTCTTCTATGACTATTTGACATACTACTCTCGTTATTTCATTATCTTCGCAATTCCTCCCATTCCATCATCAATTCAATCTTTTTGCCATTCCTTATTTTTTATCTTATCTTCTTTCTCACTATTGTCAATGAGAACTGGATCATTTTTACATATTTTCAATTGCTGACAAGTTTCGAAGCTTCAAGATGGACAGGAAGAGTTGCAGTATGAAAAAATAAACTATGCAATCAGTTCTTCAGATGTTCAGCGATGCGTGGATCTATACTTTGATTTTATTAATATACTATTTTCTGATTCTATATGCATACCAGTGTATGTCATCAGTCATCACCATCTTTTAAGAGAAACAACGAGAAATAAACCTTAAAATCAACCAGATCTCCTAAAAAATTTGGATGAAGATCAGGTTTGCTTGCAAAATAAGTTACATGTATTTTATTTTATCAGTCAACCTTCAGAGACAAACATCCTAACTATTCAGAAACAAGAAATAAAATTTGCAAGCTCAAATTACAGAAATTGATGTTTTTCTCTTGCCATCAGAGTTCAGGACTTTAATTTTTTCATCAATTATGAGATGATATTTTTCCAATATATTTTTCAGGAACAATATATGAAAAATATAACGAAAAGTTTCAATAATATGATGTCAAATTCTTGCATCACGTATGACAGAAATCATAGAGATAGTTCAGTCATGATCAATACCTAAATGAGTGAGGGTTAGTTTGCATAATCGACAGAACATAATACACATTCATATATACACCACATATTTTGCCTACAGCACTGCCATTGATATCAAAGCATACCTCTTCTCAAGAAATGTCTTTGCATTAGAAACATTTTCCCCATAGCTGAAGCTTTCCAAGAAAAGTACGAACCTGATGGATCCACCTACACAAAAACAAATTGCACCAAACCCACAACCTTTAATTCTCTCCTCTTTCTCTTAAATCCAAAGTAGAAAATTTTAAACAATTCCTACTGCAAGATCAAAGAGATCCGGTACAACCTCATCAAACACACAAATATGCAGAAGCGTGAGATAGAGACAGCCAAATCTCTAAGAAAACACATTTAAATTTAAACTGCATAAATAATCAGGAAGAGCAGCTTTCACTATGAAGCAAAGAAATTCCAAGCAATTACAAGATAATGTAACATTTATGTAATGAAAATATTAGATTTTCATAGGTTACATTATAATATTCAGAGGATCTAAGGAGCACTGACTCATTTCACCAACAAGTGAATATTTTGTTTTGAAGTTTAGAATTGTTACATGAATAGCATCAATATGTCACAGTTTAACTTATAGAGTTCAGTTTCCCATCAAAGAGTGAGACAATGCAATGTGATCAAGATTGCAGTTGATGTTCATAAAACCAACAGTAACAAGAGCTACAAAAGAAAAAGCATATTAGCATACCTGATATAATTGTGGTCCTTTGTCATCAAACCCTGCAACCAGCAAGGACACTCCGAAAGGCCTAACACCACTATCAGAACAAAACAAAATATCAGAATTCAAAAGATAATAATGGGAGGAAAAGAAGAATGTGAAGAAAAAGGGTAGTTGCGTGTACACAAAAATAGGCTCCAACTAAGTTCTAAGCATTTTGGTAAATTGGCATTGAGTTGGTTCACTACAATGGTCTTCCTAATTTGAAGTATACAATTCTATACGAATCTAACTGCATATCTAACATATACCTTCAGAAGACAAAAAAAAAAAAAAAAACTACCAGAGACCTAACTTCTGCATCAAAATTATTCATGCTGAAAATGGATCCATTAAAAGTTAAAACGGGTTCATTCAGAAAGATACTTCCCTGATTTAGGCACCTACTCTTACACTTATTTCAAACTTGTATCCACAGAATTGAAATTAAGTTCCAGTCTTCAGCAACTAAAGATAATTAAGGCTTTGGAAAATCAATCCATCAATTTTTTAAATACAACAATTAATGTCCCTCAACTTTGAAAAGAATCTCAAACGGGCACTTCATGCTCATTGGAATGATTATTTTTGACAACTTTAATGTCTTCGAAAAAATTCTTCTGGTTGAAAATTTAAAGGGTTAATTGGTAGTTAAAAAAATATTCATATGGATGGATGATAAAGAAGACAAATTGAGAAACAGAAAACAGTTAGAAGTGAGTATTGACCCTGCTTTTAAATTTGATGGATCAATTTGCCAAACTCAAAGTTGAAGAGGGTAATGTGAACTTTTAATTTGTTATATCCTTGTCCTTGTCCCCTCTCCCCATCCCCATTAGGATTTTTGTGGATATGTAAGGAATGTTAGGATTCTATTATTCAAAATAAAATAGGAAGACAAGATCCCAGGATAGGATAGAATCAGTTAATCCTGATTCCATGGGATTTAACTCTATCATATCTTTTCTGTTTTTATTTCTTTAATCTTTTTCTGATGCTACTGGATTCAAGTTTCCTGTGATTAAGGAAATAGATCCTCTATTTTCTTCTATTTAAGCTGTACACATCTGATGTTACGAGACATATCAATAAAGAATATATTTCTACATGGTATCAGTAAGCCTTAGGGTTTGATGAATTACAAGGCTGCCATGATGGGTTCTAGTTCAGCCTCTTCTGCCGACAGTAGAAGCCACGTGATATCTCAGACACGGCAAGCAGCAACCTACGGAGGAGATTCTGATGCCGAACATGGGACCCCCTCACAGCGGTGCGATGCCCTCCGACGACGGTTCTCAGCAAAGAACTCAGCCAACAACCATATCAGTCAGTGATCACTCTCTTCAAATTACCATTCACAAATTGAATGGAAAAAATTACCTTGAGTGGTCCAAGTCTGTACAGTTGGTAATTGATGGCAGGGAAGCTTGGATACTTGAGCGGAGAGGTGACAGCACCGGGAACCGATGATCGAAATACCGACAGTGGCGGTCTGAAAGCTCCATGGTTACAGCATGGCTAATCAATTCTATGGACCCGATAATTGGTAAGCCCTTTATATTTCCTCCCACAGCTCTGATGTATGGGATGCAGTGAAGGAGACATACTCAGACCTGGATAATCACTCACAGTTGTTTGAATTGACCACCGAATGTGGAAAATACAGCAAGTTGAACGTGAGGTAACAAGTTATTACAATGAAATGATGAATATATGGCAGGAACTTGATATGTTTGAGGAAGAAGAATGGGGAAAGCAGCAAGGACAGTGCTCCTAAAGAAAAAGGTAGAAAGAGGAAGAGTATTTGTCTTCCCTAGCAGGGCTGAACAAAGACCTTGATGAAGGATGAGGGCCGTATCCTGGGAAGGAAACCGCTGCCATCCATTCGAGTAAGTGTTTGGGTAGCCGGAAGAGAAAAGGCTAGGAGGCAAGTGATGCTAAAAAATGATCATGGAGGATCGGCATTGGCAGCCCGAGCAGGAGACTCAGATGGTGATAGGCGAGGAGGAAAGCAGAAACTTGGTGTGACCATTGTAAAAGCGGCCATGGCACACAAGAGAAACATGCTGGAAACTGCATGGAAAAACCACCTTCAAGAAGAATTCAGGTACTGATAACAAATTTGGGGGAGACACTCATGCATTCCAGACAAGCAAAACTGATCTTGAGCAGCAATCATCTTCAGAATCTCTTCCTTCAGAAAGGAATAAATAGTGCACTTATCCAAACTCTTCTAATCTTATTCTGTAGGACACTCTAATCCATCTTGTTCCATAGCCCAATCATGTAATCATTTTATTGCGACTATTGCGTGTAAAAGATCCAATGGCCCTTGGATATTAGATTCAGGTGCCATTGATCATATGACTAGTGTTTCCCAAATTTTTTTCCTCATATACACCATGTGCAGGTCATCAAAAGGTTAAACTTGCAGATGGTTCCTAGCTACTGTAGCTGGAAAAGGAACCGCACCCCCTTTCTCCCAATATTTAAGACATTTGTTTCCTATGTTATTTATGAATAAAAATCAGTTATCTTTTAAATGAATCTTGTGAATTAGCCAAACATCATCGTGCCGTTTTCACCCCTCAACCATACAAAAATCTGCACCTTGTACTATGATTCATAGTGATGTATTGGGGTCCTCTCGGATAACAACTATTTCTAGAAAACGTTGGTTTATCACTTTTATTGATGATCACACCAGGGTCCACCAGGGTCACTTGGGTATTTCTTTTATGTGACAAAATTGATGCTGCACTTGTGTTCAAAATTTCTATCACATGGTTCAAACACAATTTCAGACTCCGGATTAAGATATTTCGTAGTGATAACGGCAAGGAATTTTTAATAATGTTTTGGGCAATTTTTGCTGCGAAGGGTATTGTGCACCAAAATTCTTGCACTAATACTCCTCAGCAGAACAGGGTGGCGGAAAGAAAATCAAACATCTCCTCGAAGTTGCTAGGGCTTTAGGTTCCAAACCAAGGTCCCTAAGTATCTTTGGGGGAGGCTATTTTAACTACCACTTATTTGATAAATAGCCTGCCTACTAGAATTCCTTAAACTTTCAAACTCCCTTGCAAACATTCACTATAATTTTTCCACAGTCACGGCTGATCACTGACATTCCTTAAAAAAAGTTAGGAGTGTAGCTTTGTTCATAACCATGATCCCAAGTGGTCCAAACTTGATCCTAAAGCATTCAAATGCATTTTTGTTGACTACCCATCTAATCAGCTAGGCTATAAATGTTTTGATCCAACTACAAAAAATTGTGTCCATGAATGTCACGCTTTTGAAGGGACCTCATATTATCAGGAGTCCCATCTTCAAGGGGAGCACGGTAGTGAAGATGGTTTTTTAGATAAATCTGATTTATGCTTCAATTTTTATGAGGCAGAGAATGTAAATGAAAACCTTGAGGAAACAAATGAGTTAAATAATTCTATCAATTCTGACTAAGAGCAGAATGCAATAATGCCATCTCAAAATGAACATGTTGAGCAAACAGAGAAGGATGTGAGATGGTACAAGGCATTATGTATACAAAAGAACATCAGGCTGAGAAAAGAAAGAGAGACATTGTTCAGCAGCACCACCAAGAATCTGATCAAAGGATGGATCCTGAAATTCATGATAATTCTCAAACAACTGATAATAATTTCCCAGATAACTCTCAATTAAATTCCACCAGTCATGATGATCTTCCCATTGCTCTTAGAAAAGGTGTCGGATCTTGCACAACAAAACACCCTTTGTCAAATTTTGTGTCTTACAAAAATATTTCAACCTCATATTGTTCCTTTATCTCACAAGTCTCTAGTGTCACTATTCCTACCAATGTCCTGGAAGTTCTAAATGTTCCACAATGGAGGGAAGCTGTTTTTGAGGAGATGAGAGCTCTAGAGAAGAATGCTACTTGGGGAGAGAGTGGATCTGCCAAATGGGGAAGAAAATTGTCGGTTGCAAATGGGTGTTTACATGAAATACACGGATGGCTCTTTGGAAAGGTACAAGGCTCGCTTAGTGGCTAAAGGCTTTACACAGACATATGGAGTAGATTATTCTGAAAGCTTTTCCCCAGTCGCCCGAAGCTGAACACGGTTCGTGTTCTTCTTTCAGTTGCAACCAACCTTGACTGGCCTCTACGTTAGATGTGAAAAATGCCTTTCTGAATGGGGAGCTAAAGGAAGAAGTCTACATGGAACCGGCACCTGATTTACTGAGAAATTTGGGAATAAGGTATGCAAGCTAAAAATCCTTATATGGCCTCAAACAATCCCCTAGAGCCTGGTTTAAAAGATTTACAAGGTTTGTAAAAGGCCTGAGTTATAATCAAGATCAAGGTCAGTCAGATCACGCTTATCACAAAAAAAAAAGAGGTCAGTTAGATCACACTCTATTCATAAAAAAGTCTACTGAAGGCAAAGTGTCAATTTTAATTATCTATGTAGATGACATAATACTGACATGAGATGGTATGACTGGAATGAGCATTTTGAAGCAAAATCTAGCCAAGGAATTTGAAGTTAAAGACCTTGGACAGGCCGGTATTTCCTTGGAATGGAAGTGGCAAGGTCAAAGAGGGGCATAGTGGTGTCACAAAGGAAATATATCTTAGATCTCTTGAAAGAAACTGGAATGAGTGGCTGTAAGCCTTAAGACACTCCTATAGAAGTCAAGACTAAACTTGGAGATGTCAAAGATGGTGTTCCAGTAGACCAAGGAAGGTATCAAAGACGGGTCAAGAAACTTATCTACTTATACCTTACACGCCCTGACATTGCTTTCGCTGTTAGCATGGTGAGTCAATTTATGCATTCTCCTTATGAAGAACACCTTGAAGCTGTATACAAAATCCTTAGGTATCTCAAAGGCACACCAGGGAAAGGTCTATTCTTTGGAAAACATGAGAAGAGAGGGATTGAGGTATATACTGATGCTGATTGGGCAGGTTCAATTACTGATAGAAGGTCAACCTCAGGGTATTGTACCTTTCTATGGGGTAATCTTGTCACATGGAGAAGCAAAAAACAAAATGTTGTTGCTAGGAGTAGTGCTGAAGCAGAATTTAGATCAATGGCTCAAGGAGGTATGTGAGGTTTAATGGCTGAAACGAGTTCTAGAAGAGCTTGAAAGACCAGTAATTCTTCCTATGCAGTTGTTTTGTGATAACAAGGCTGCTATAAGCATTGACCATAGCCCAGTCTTACATGACAGGATGAAGCATGTTGAAATTGACAAACATTTCATCAAAGAGAAGCTTGAAGAAGGAGTAATTTGTATCCCCTTCGTCCCTACCACTCAGCAAATTGCGGATATCCTAACAAAGGGACTGTTGAGGCAGCCCTTGAACATCAAGTCTCCAAGTTGGGCATGATAGATATCTTTGCACCAACTTGAGGGGGAGTGTGGATACGTTAGGAATGTTAGGATTCTATTATTCAAAATAAAATAGGAAGATAAGATCCTAGGATGGGATAGATTCAGTTAATCCTGATTTCATGGGATTTAACTCTATCATATCTTTTCTGTTTTTATTTCTTTAATCTTTTTCCGATGCTACGGGATTCAAGTTTCCTATGATTAAGGATACAGATCCTCTATTTTCTTCTATTTAAGCTGTACACATCTGATGTTTTGAGACATATCAATAAAGAATATATTTCTACAATTTTCTTCAATGGGGGATGGGAGACGGGGCACATGGGACGATATATATGCATAAAATAAACTTCTAAAGCTTAAGCACTTAAAATATATCTAAAAGAGATAAAAGTTTACAAATTAATTAATATTTACCCAGACTGAGTAAATTCCTGCATAACAGCAGCAACTTCCCTTACAAGCTGAGTGACAGGGATTGGTTCCTGCAATTTTATTTTACAATATCAGATATAACCTACACATAACAAAAGATCCAAGAGAGAGTACCAAAAGTAAACAGAAAGGAATAGAACAATAAGGGCATATGTATACTCATAAAGAATAATAATAGTGCATAATAATTATTCTTTCTTTTTTTTAATAATAACAAACTCCATCAGAAAGTACACAGACTCTGGATAAAGGAAAAAATTCGCAAAGAAACATCTAATCCATAAGTAACAACCAACATTCATTGGAAATACATGCTACAACAATAAAAACAAGGTCCCATTGTGAAAAGATTAAAAAATGATTTTTTACTCAAAAAAGTGATTTTTTTTCATCAAATAATATTGTAACAAACGCCACATATGCTTAGTTGCTAAATGAACTCAAGCAATCTGTACAATCATATACAGAATTTCTTCATTTACTTTTCTTTCAAACAGCCTTTCATCGTAACAAACTTTATATTTACTTTACAGTCTACACAGACTGAAAGATACTGAATAAAAGAAAGAACATAATTTAAAATAATGCACATCAATCTGTTTTAAGTGTTACAACACAGTAAGAAAAAAAAAAAACCACTCTAATGACTATTTCAGTCAAATAAAATGGATATGCTTTGCAAGAGAAATCATGAAAAGAGCTTATCGACGTGTTACCCAGTAACAAACATTGAAACCACAGAATTCAATACAATCCCAAACCCAAATTCCAGAGTGGTGCGGACAGCATTATAACTGAATCCTATTTACAAAGTATATGCAGAACTCAGAACAGAAGTAAGAAAAAGATATTGTAATTACTGTACTTTATATAGTTGTTGATACTGCACAGCCTGTTTCCTGCTTTTCCGAACCAAAACTCGGAAATCAGGACCCATGCCACTAAACAACAAAGACAAAATTTAGGTTAGGGCAATAAGATACTAACAGTCCAGTTTAGGAGAAATAACCGCATCCATTTACAAAAAAAACTCAAATGCAATGAGAAGGTAGGCTACGAGCTTATGAAGTTTCTAACACAAAATAAACATCATAAGGAAACAAATTAATTTGATGGTTTTATCTCATACAAAGTGTAAAAAGAGAACAAAAAGAAAGTGACTATTACTGTTCTCTGTATCGATGTTTAATATTTTTTAATGTTTGGAAGCAGCTTTCAAACATCATCTCTTTTTTATTTTATGACAAACTGTTTCCAAGAGAAGCAGTCATTAAGAGACCCCCCCTGCCCCTCCCAAAGAAAAAGATCCTAGTCAAACCTCTAGTTTGTGGTTTGAAATCCTATAGCAACTAGCCATGATCTAATAACATCTCAAAACAATAAATACCATCGTTTACCACATATTTGTATGTTTTAACTTTTAAGTATACTTCTGCCCATTTACATCAGTACATAAGCAACAATTTGCCAGTGATAAGTACAAAACTCTCAAAATGTTTTGATTGGAATATATATCATACTTCTATGAAATCTTTCTAATCAGTTTTAAGCATGCACGCCTAGTTCTATTTTATGTGTATTGAGAAAATTGTTTCCCCAAAATTGTTGTCTCACTTCTAACTTCCCTCAGGCGGCCTTGCCTCCCATCTCAGTTGTTTATGTGGCTGGGTAACTTAAATGGCCTTTCATCAGTTTCATGTTTAAGAACACATTCAAAACTCAACCACTAAATGCCATAATGTGAATTGTGAAGCAATCATCAAGGGATCATGTCATAAAAGTATAATTAACTTAAAATGATTCAAATAGAAACAGACCTATATACGACACCTATATTTGGTGTTAATAACTGAATTTTTTGGACCTGCAATCAAATAGAACAAAGACCAAGAATGTGTCAAATTTCAAATTAATAAAATAACATGAACCAAATAACTCCGAATTTTTTTTAAAACGCTAAACTGACAAAACATGACTGCTTGCAAAAACTGCAAAAAATATTGTTTTATCCATGGTTCGAACATCCTTAATTATATCAAATATAATAATCTACGTTGCACAGGTACAGTATTGTTATCCAGTAGGGGATGAAAATTGTTCAAAAATCTAGGGTACAAGTACGTCATATATATATATAACTGAGATTTTACATAATAAACCATGACAACATAACAAAATAAAATGTAGTAAAGTAATTAAATAGATCCATATCACTCAAGAACAGAATCAGATTAAAAAAAGGAATTTTCAAGGATATCATGTGATTGTAAGTACAGGGTGCATCGGGACCAGGGCTCAGAGTTGAGTGGCTAGTGGAGGGTGTATTGGGGTCATGGCTCAAGTATAGACAACTCTGTATAAGTTAATTTTTTTAATTTTCAAGCACAATGTAGCTCTGTTTGTCTTTCTTGGTGCTCGATTAGTTGCTTTCCAGTTGACCACTCCACAAAATTGGCTCTGCCATTTCATAAATGTAACATCCCTGGCTGCTCTATGGATTGACGACTGTCCTCCTCAGACCAACACGGGTCTTTTCAACGTACTTTGTCCTCACTCACACGCTTCTTGGAAAACTTCCCAGAGGTCACCCATCCTGCATTGCTCCAAGTCAAGCACGCTTAATCTGTGAAGTTCTTAAGTGATGGGATTCCAAAAGAAGATGCATCTTGTTAGTATAGGTAGTACCAATCAATTCATATAAGTCATCCTCAATCGTATAGTCCCATACCTACACGTCTGTAATCCTCTCATTCGGCGTGTAATCGGCTCATTCATGTGTCCCTCCGCCTAGAAGCCCGCCAGAGTCGCTCCTTGTCCATGCCTTCTTGCACGGCGACCACTCCCTCGCTTCCTTATCGGCACCGGTGTTACATGCCCACTAGCTTCCGCTTGGTTTGTCCTCGAACCACACCGCATCGGGAGAGGTGCCGCTCGATACCATTTGTAACATCCCCGGCCTGCTCTATGGATTGACGATCGCCCCCATAGACCAACACGGGTCTTTTCAGCGTGCTTTGTCCTCACTCACACGCTTCCTGGAAAACTTCCCAGGAGGTCACCCATCCCAGAATTGCTCCAAGTCAAGCACACTTAACTGTGAAGTTCTTAAGTAATGGGCTTCCGAAAAAAAGATGCATCTTGTTAGTATAGGTAGTACCAATCAATTCATATAAGTCATCCTCAATCAGTATAGTCCCATACCTACAGTCTCGTGGATCCCTCTCATTCGGGTGTGTAATCGGTTCATTCACGTGTCCCTCCGCCTAGAAGCCTGCCAGGAGCGGCTCCTTGTCCGTACCTTCTTGCACCGACGACCACTCCCCGCCCTCATTGACACCCGGGTGTTACAATAAACCAAAAAAAAAAAAAAGGCAGACCCAGCCAAATAAAACTACATCTTCACAATAGTATTTCTTCACAAGAACAGGTAAAAGTCGTTAGTATCACACAAGACAGGTTTAATTCATAGGCATAGCATCAAACAATGATGACATTGTCGGTGCAATGATGCCCAACAATAAGAAAATTGGAAAAGGATACTGAATTATTTCTTGGGGACAGGAGGGGGTACAAAAGCAGAATAAAAAACATAGCAGAACCAATTTGGATATGACCTCAGATATGGAAACCTTATAAATTCAGGAAATGAATAATGAACAAAAAGGAAACTCACCGATGCTTCATCAACCAATATTGATGGTAGTTTCTTCTCTGTTGCAATGACAACTCCATTAGCAGCTGCAAGAATCAAACATATAACTACAACTAACAAAAGCCAAAGCAATAGATTACAATAAAAGATCAAAATTATGTACATGACATGAGCCCACAGGGTCAGAAAGTAAATAGTAGAAACAATATCAGAATAGAAGATAAAAATGAAAACAAAATGGCCCTCTAAAATGTGAAAATTAAATCTTACCAAATTGGTATCAGAACATAAATTAATCACAAACTCTAGCATCCTCCAAAACCTACTCACCATCTCACCCCATAGCTTGACCTATCCTCCACATCTTGCAAAAGACACTTATCAGTCCTCAAAGGAACAGTAAGCCTTTTTAGACCAGATAGACAGCATACAACCCCACACTGTAAGAAATCAACCTACTGCCATCTATTAGATGACAACCATACAAGCTGATTCCACCTTTACAAAAAACCAACTATCATTTTTAGAATAACCTAATACCAAGATAAGTGAGCTGTCTACTTACCATTTCTCAAACATGATATATAATAGATGTATATACCATGTCTCTAGTCACAAATCCTGTCAACTTACCAGCATCCACATCCACAACCATCTCACTCCTGCTAAATTTACTGAAATCCAGAGTTGTTCTGAAACTAGGGCATCAAATTTGAAACGTATCCTAGATATCTGATTGAACAAGTCTAATATCCTCGGCTTCCCACTAGTCCCACTATCCCAGTATCCAACCCATTAATTCAAGTTACAGGAAACTATCTGAAATTCAAAAACAACTTTTCCCAATAAAATGTCATTTATTTCACTTGCTTGCCACCCCAAAGCCCCCAAACACGAATAAACCTAACCAATCAACAAAAAAAGTGTCTGATGTCCCTAAAGAATCCATTCAAATATATGTCGTTTAACTATCCTGTAAACCGTGAGTTGTTTAAATCCAATTAAATAGAATCAGTTAGCAACTAAAAATCCTGAGGCAACATGAACACTGAGGAGTAAACAGATCCAGAGGTAGAGATAATTCACCTTTAATTCCAAGAGACGTTTGTCCAGACCCAACAGCTGTCAAAGCATGTTCAATCTGAACAAGCTTTCCAGAAGGGCTGTTGAACAACACTACAGAATAAGTTGGCACATACAACACTCTCCATTGTCTTTGTAAACCAATAATAATTATCAATCAGTAAGCATACCTAAATGTGGTAAGAGAGAATGAGTACTGACTATCCCCCATGATACCCTAACACAACCTGCACAGACTTACAATCATAAAACAAACAAAAATACTTTATTTAAAAATAAATAAAAACTTCAGTTTATGAACAAACCAGTTATTTAATACAAAACAGAGTACTAAAGATCTCTTAATTTTTCAGTACCCAACACTAGAGCTGGGTATACCGGGCCTGGCCTGTTTAGGTCCAGTCCACATTGGCGCGCAATTAAACACACCGGATGGGTTAAGCCCATGAAGATAACGGGCTGGCCCGTGGTCTTCAGCTTTTCCCTAGTAAATCTTACATAGTAGATCTGCTTACTTCTAGAAGAAGAAATATATGTTTATCGATAAGATGTTCACATCATTATTAATTACTTAAAATGTACAAGATTCCGTTTGTACAGAGTGCAGTCATATTATACAAAATCCAGTCATATTTACAATCAGCTGACTATGAATCCATCATATTATTAAGCTTAGCACCACATGTTGTGTCTTTATTTACTCTTTAAAAATGTACATGCAAACATGCAATTTTTGGGAAAAGCTCAAAGTGAAGGTGACTAAATATTGAATTAGGTGCCGAAGATAAAATTATCTTGACTTTGAAATACAAATGAGATGTGTTCGTTTATATGCTATTGAAGTCAGTATTCAGATTTGCTCATATACTATTGTCTCTTGTCAGGGCATATAAGCATATTGTTCTCGTGCATTACAGAGAAACAAGTGAGGGGAGTTTCTAGAACATGATATCACATAAACATAATAATCGTAATTGCAGCCTTATTAGAAGTGTAGAAACTGGTGGAGAGTCCTTGCACAATATGGCTCACTGTCCTGCCCTGTTTCTGAAATGTTACTTTAAGCATTTCCTCCCTTTTTAGAGTTAATTTTTGAAACAGCAATTAAATAATTTATTCCATCTGTTTTTCTTGTGAAATTTCAATCCTGTTTAGTATTTTTTTTTTTCGCAATACTACATTTCTATATTCTTTTAAATTTTACTTTCTGTAAATGAGTTAATGACTTTCTGTAATGGTCTATGAGCTGTTTATATTTCTTCTTTAAATTCAGCTCTCTCTCTCTCTCATAATTCAGTTCCAAAACTCTCCTATATATATGTGTGTCTGTGTGTTTCCAAAGGGAATTATGTTCATCTAGTAATTATATTATTACTCAGAATATAACATAAAAAAGCTAGATTGTGTCATCTCTTAACTTCTTGAAATTATGTTCATACCCTACCTCTGAAATGTTCTTTCGTTTCTGCTTGGCGGCATTGCTCTCGAACCTAAACTTTGTCTACACAGATGCCCCCAGGTTACATGCCAATGCCTAATTTTACGAGCAGATTCGCTTTTGATAGCCATTTCCTCGACGACTATGATTACTTTTGTGGTTTTGTTATTAAACTCACTCACTGTATAATCAATCCAATATGTGGAAAGTTTCGGGTATGAAGTAGAGCAGAATAGGGAAATCAGCATGAGCGATTGGGATAAAAAGTTTCTCAGTGAAGAGCAGGTTCCGTATTACGCTCACTGTGCTTTCCTCATAGGGAATATGCTAAATGCTAATTTTACTCAACTCTTCATTTTATTTTTATTTTCCTAATGTGTGTAAAAAATAATGCTGTAGCTAGGAGAGTGTGTCTACATTTTGAATTTGACGCAACGGTATAAGCGTAGAACATTTTCACAGGTTCATAAATTGAAAGAGAAGTAATCAACTCTATGAGCAAGAAGGAAGTGGAGGATTTGTACCTGAAAGAAAGAGATGTGTGCCTTGGGGATTTACGTTTTGCCAAACCCTGCTGTTCACAACCCTTGAGAGACGGTAGTTTCTTTGGCAAGAAATAATAAAAAGAAGAAAATAAATAAAAGAAGAGAGAGAAAATAAATATCTTGACCTGAAGCAAGCGAGAAGCGGGGAGCGGCTTATGAATCTGTGAGATGAGAGGAAGTGGGTTTCTCAGAGGTAACATGTTTCTCAAGGGAGTGTATTTTAATTGGAGAAAGAAAATGGTGAGAAAATGAGGGAATTTTGAGGATTGTTTTTCATGAGAGAGGTACTAGAGAAATAAGAGAAAGAAATTAACAATTGATTACTTTTTTTTTTTTTTGACAGAATTGATTACTGTTTTTTTGTTTCCCTGGGATAATTGATTACTGTTTTTAAAAACAGTTTTTTGTTTTTAAGAATTATTTTTTTAAAAAAAACTTGCTTGATAAGAGTGTTTTGTGAGATTTAGTTCTAAAAACAATATCTGTTTTTTAGTTTTTAAAATAAAAATTAGACAACATCCTTGAGTTTGTTATGAAAAATGTGCAAAATATGGATAAATGTCCATTTAGTATTGTAACCTTCATGAACAAAAGTTTTTATCACAAGTCATTAGACCCGTTTGTTATTACTTTTTTTTGTTAAAATCATTTTTTTATGTTTTTAGTACCGTTTGTTTTTACTTCTAAAAATAATAAAAAAAATTTATTTTTAAGATTAAAATAAAAAACAATTTTGAATTATTTCTCGTTCCCGTGATGTGCGGTAGAAGAGGGAGAAATTTTAAGAAAACACGGGTGCATCATTTGAGTGTTTTCTTCACAAAAATATCCCTTATAATTTTTTAAAATTACTTCACCTACCCTTGACCTATTTCATATACTGTGTCACTTCAGTTTCACAACACGGGTGCATCATTTGAGTGTTTTCTTCACAAAAATATCCCTTATAATTTTTTAAAATTACTTCACCTACCCTTGACCTATTTCATATACTGTGTCACTTCAGTTTCACTGTGTGCCTATTCCTTTCCCTGCTGCACCGTGCGCCTGCTTGCTACTGCACAAGCTCTTTCACTATTGTGTGCCGGTTTGTTTCACTGTTGGCGTGCTCCAAAACTCACTTTCAGTTCGCGTTCAAGGAAAGCTCAAATTTTGAGCTTTGGAAAAAATCGTGTCCAAGTGCTTCAGAATGCATGTTTTGCCGTTTGCGTTGGGAAAAAGTTAAAACAAACATAACTTGTGTCATGTTAATGTTCTCTCTTCATTTTTTTGACTTTTCAACCAATTGCCTTATTATTGAATAGAATTTTAATTGCTATCATTGCTACCAACTTTTGTCTCATTCAACTTTTATTTCTCTTTTTGTCTCTTGGTGCATTAATCTTTTATTGTCTCTGTATATGGTTCTGTTAATTATCATTAATATTAGTTATGCCCTTTATAGTAATTTTATAGAAAATAATCAATTCTACATTGTTGGTATCTAAATACACTGAAAATCAAATTTTTTAAAAAATGATTTTTACTTGTGTACTAACAAACATAAAACTGTTTTTGTTTTTCTTTAAAATCACTAAAAATAATCACTAAATTATTTTATAACAAAAGTACTTATTTTTAATCTTAAACAAGCGGGCTCATTGTATTGTAAATGAATGATTATGTATAGGCATTCAATAGTTTGGTTGGTTACAAGTCTTATGTCCTATAAATAGGACTCATGTATCATTGTAAAGTTTGCACCTTGAAGAGTATGATACAAAGACTCTCTCATTCTCTCTTCTCTCCTCTCTTTCTCCTTTCTCTCTATTCTTCTTAGTTTATATGTTGCTATTATTTTTATTCATTTCATGACACGTTATCACAAGACTATATATGAGCAATGACTTAGTCGGTTTGGAGATTGTATTGAAAGGATTTGGAAGATCATGTTTATTTCTCTTCGGAAGATCATGTTTATTTCTTATAGTTTTGTTTTTTCATTTTACTTTTAGTATGAAATTCTTTTAGTGTTCCATTATGAATTTTGTTATAATTATCATATTATCTCATGTTATTTCTAATAAATTCTGGAAGAATTTAATATTCAAGCATCCTTGTAGGATTGTACAAAATCATGATATTCTGGTCACCGTTCGTATGAAGATTTGTGGTTAGTTCCTGAAGAATTAGACCTTTAGACCATGATTGAAATCTAAAAGATCTATTTGATCTTAGTGTATTTTGATACAAACGAAAGTAAGAGAAAATTCATCTATTTTTGTGTCAATAAAATATGCTCCTAGAGTAGCAAAAGATGAGAAAATATTTTTAAGAATACTTTGAACCAAGTTTAGGCCTTATTGTGCGACACAAGAATGACTATTGATGAAAAATGAGAAAAAGTCACCTAATGGATTGAACTACATTCCTAGAAGTGAATGTTTCGATCTATAATTTTGAGTACGACAAAGGTCGTGATTTTGGTCGTTGATATGGTAGAGATTACCATTGCATGGTGATTTAAGATCTTCACGTGAGAATATATATAAATAGAACAACATGAAAAAAGAAGGAAATATTGAATGTGTTACATGTTATTATTGAATATATTCATTGGCATTAAGTGTGGTAAAATGGCATTAGTATGATTTGTAGTTATGACCTTTATTATTCTTGATAATGATTTAGTAACTCATATACGTTATGGAGAAGTGTAACTTCTTCCACTACAATAGCGAACTATTGATGAAAACTCAAAGGCTTGTAAAGCTTGTAAAGTGTGAATATTTGTTTTAGAAAATGAATGGATTATTGATATAGAAGAGTTTGTGCTTTGGAAAAGTTATTAGATGTTAGAATAATCTAATTATTATGAAATATCATTTTGTTTTATGAGTTAGTGTTCAAATTTTGCTTACAAAGAATTAGTCATTTGATCATGGTCTTACAAATAATACGCATTTGGATATGTCTGTTTTGTATACATCTTCTCTTATTTTATTTAGTTTATAAGTATTTAAATAAAATATGTATAATATGTTTTCTAGAGTTTTATTCATTGAAGAATTTTGTGTGATTCTAAATCTTTATATATAAGTAAACTTTGATATATGATAATACTAACGTGCTATTAGTAAGGATTCAATGGTAATAACCTTATGTCTTTTGTAATTGTTGCACTTATTTTGGATTTAGTGGTTATAAACATTTAAGATACTTATTGATGTTTGGAGTCCTATACAAGGACATGAGCTCCCATTGAGAAATTGGAGAAAGTTAGATTTAGTTTTTTTTTTTTTTGGGGGGGATAAGCGAGTTGAAAAAGACATTAGTTTGAATGAATTATCATTTTTAATCTTGATCCTCGTACAAAAAATATGAACTGGAAATTCAAAAGATAATTCATTGACTATACCAACTGCTAATGCTCCAATTAAAATTGATGTCCCTGTTGGACAATGTAATGTTTGTAAATGAGTCTCAAGCACGCATGAAGCATGGCAGACTCGTCGGTTCCAAAGATAATAATACTCAAACAAGAAAAGGAGCTAAAAAGTAAGATGGCCAAATTGAGGATTTGAGAAATCCAGAAGAGTCCTAATACATAATTAATTTTTCAGTTCTAGAAGAAACTCAGGTACCTGAAACTTGTGGGGAAAAAAAGAGATCTTAATGAATTATATCATGAAAAGAATACGATGGAACCGAAATGAAGTCAATGTTGATGATGTCTTTGCATAGCGCTAAATGAAATAAATAATAACGAGGATCACAAACCAAAGTCTATTAAGGATTATAGACAAAGAAATGTTTGACAAAAATGGAAAGATGTAATTGCCGCAGAACTAAACTCACTTGTCAAGCGAAAAGTTTGGACCTGTAGTCCATACACCTCAAGTTGTAAAGCTATTTGATCAATACAAATGAGTTTTTGTGCGAAGAATAGAGTAGTCGACTGCTTAACTCAAGTAGTCGACTATATTTGACTTTTTCACATAAAAAATTATTTATTTATTCTTTATAAAGGCAAGTCCAGAAACTTATTCTTAACATCTTGAATCAAAGTAATATTAACTTCTCAACATTTTTGTTTTAAAAACACTTATTATAACACTAAAGCTATATTTCATTCTTAAGGCAATTTTACAAAAAATATTCCTTAAGCTTTTTGGATGCCTTCAACTTGGAATTCCTTCATTGATGCATACTTCAACTCTAAGAGGGATTTGGTGGGATTTATGATGGAAACCAGACCCATCACACAAATTCCATCCATGAAATTACCTAGGTTGATATATAGCTTGTCAAACAAGTTCCTTTCCTTTCTTTTGTAGTTGCACGCCATGAACAGGAAACCATGAGACGGGTTATGGGCAAGTTTTCTAATTGTCTGCTTTAAAATCATTTTCCAGAACAAATTTATCAAACAAATTTTTTTATCTTTAATTTTTTAAATTATTTTCAAAACAATATTATCAAACAAATTTTTTCCCTGTTTTAAAAAATAGTTTTTACAAATTATTTTATAAAACAGTTTTTAGAACAAAAAATTCAAAACACAATCAAACATGCCCTTAAGACTTAATCTTTAAAATCATTCTTTCTTCCCTTATATTTTTTTTAGGAACCAACCTATGGCTTTTGGTTTCTAGTGGGTTGAAATAGACAACTATAAACACGAAAAGGGGGGTTGAATTGTGTTTATCAGATTTTAAACAAAGTTGAAATCTTTTCGCATACAGAAGCTTAGTTCAAACGAGTAGAAAGATATAGGACAAACGGGTGGCTCGTCTGATGAAATCTTAACAGTGACTTTGACAAACACACCACTTGATAGACGTATAAGAAAACTAAAGGAACTAAAGAGTTTAAGGAGAGAGAGATAGACACAGTTATTTATCCTGGTTCACTCTTCAAAGCAAAGAGCTACGTCCAGTCCTTGGCAGCACCAAGATTTATCCACTATAACCGATCGTGTTCGAGACTCCAAGTATTGTTTGCACACCTAGCTTCTTCAGGCTCCAAGACAAGTATTCTTTGCACACCTAGCCTCTTCAGACTCAAGACAAGTATTCTTTGGACACGTAGCCTCTTCAGGCTCACTCAGGTTTGTTTGAGAGATTTGGTTTGTAATAAATACAACTTCAGATAAACAGATCTTTCACTAACACTCAGAGAGTGGTTTAAATGTAAAGCTTAGGAAAGTCTTCATAATAACTTCAAATGATTGAAGAATACAGAATGAAAGAATGAAGATATTAATGCGCAGAGTAATGTCTCTTTAATGTTATGTGTATTCTCTATTCTTTTTCTTCATCTTCAATGACTTCGTATTTATAGTCTTCAAGCATTTAGGATCCGTTAGAGACATTCCTCAGATGTTGGCTTCAAGCAGAACTTCATTAAATGCAATAGAGTCGTTCTGGGCAGCCATTAATGCAATAGGAACGTTGGTTGTACTCTAACATGAAGGATCATGGCTTTATGCATCATGATATAGCCATATCAGAGTTGTGCAGAGAGCTTTTTGTACTTTGCTGAGTACAATTCCCTTTTCATGTAAGGATCAGAGGTACTAGGGAATAAAGCATGTTGGAAGCATTCTTTAACTGGACTTTGGTTCTGAAATCCGAGTTTGCTTGAGAGAGTAACTTCTGAATTTTCTTGATTCTGGTTCTTGAAATAAGATACTGAAAATTCTTATAGAATTCGTGTTCATAAGATAAGCGCGTCCATCTTGAAAATAACCCCGACGAGCTTTCATATGCCACGTCATTGGATGGATACTCCTTTAACTGATTGAACGTAACCTAGTAGACGAGCTCCATATGCCACGTCACTGGACGGAGCTTCTCATTAAGGACTTAGCAAGTCCAAAGACTTGTGTGGACGAGTGCTTCTAATACCTTAGTGGACGAGCACTTCTATCACTTCAGTGGACGAGCGCTTCTATCACTCCAGTGGACGAGTGCTTCTGTCACTTTGGTGGACGAGCGATTCTGTCACTTTAGTAGACAAGCGCCTATGTCACTTTAGTAGACGAGCGCCTCTGTCACTTTAGTAGACAATCGGATAGATGATTCTTACAGTTTTAATCTGCACACTAGATAGACAGGTTAGCAATCAATATGAAGGTTAATTAAATCATTAACCAATGTTTAGTTCTAATCAAAACTTAGGAAAATGCACAACAGACATTTTAGAGACTTAACGATCTCCCTCTTTTTGATGATGACAAACATTGAGATAATTTAATGAACCTCAGAAAATATCAACAAAGAAAATAGCATATAACATACAGGTTGAAATTTTCTTAGTCACACATAAGTTTGACTTGTTTTACTTTGAAATTATTATCAGAGCAATCTTACTGAAGATTTATCTGAGCAATTATCAGAACATACTCATGTCCATGTATTATTTAAGATTCATATCATATTCATTCTTCTATAACACATTTCTATCACATTTCTTCCATTCTCCTTTTTCTCCCCCTTTTGTCAACATAAAAAAGGGTTATCAAGTTTTATTTATGAGATATGTTAAGAGCAAGATAACATGTTAAGAAAATCATAGTAATGCAGCAAGCATATGAGACATACGCCACTTAAACTATTGTATCATCACTCCCCCTGAACTAATGCTTAGTTTAAAGAACATGTATATAGGAGTAAAGACAGATTTACCATAAACAGGTGATTAAAGCACAAACAGGTTAACATTCAGACATATCATTCAACAATGTAATGCATGTTTAGATTATCTCTAATAAATAAAAACCTTTCTTCTGCGAGAGGTTTAGTGAAAATATCAGCCCATTGATTTTCAGTTTCAAGAAACTTAATAACAAAGATGCCTTTCTGAACATAATCCCTAATAAAATGATGTTTGATTTCAATATGCTTAGCCTTAGAATGCTGAATTGGATTTTTAGTTAAGCATATAGCACTGGAATTATCACACCATGCAGATATGTTACGTTCATAAATAGAGTAATCCTCAAGTTGATGTTTTACCCATAAGAGTTGAGAGCAGTAACTAGCAGCAGAGATGTATTCTCGCCGGCAAGAAGAGAGAAGAGCAATGGTTGTCTGCCTCTTGCTTGACTATGAGACTAAACTTGCTCTAATGAAGTGACATCCTCCACTGATGCTTTTTCTTTCTATTCCGTCTCCAGCAAAATCAACATCACAATATCCCACTTATCTGTATTCTTTTGATCTTAAATACAGCAAACCAAGATTAGTAGTTCCAAGCAAATATCTAAATATTCTTTTAACAGCCTTAAGATGAGATTCTCTAGGATCAGATTGGAATCTAGCACACATACAGACACTAAATTGAATGTCAGGTCTGCTTGAAGTTAAGTACAGTAGAGAGCCAATCATACCTCTGTAGACAGTTTGATCTACCTTTTTACCTTCATCATATTTGCTTAGTTTTGCATTGGGTTGCATAGGGTTTTTCATGAGCTTTGTATTTTCCATTTTGTATTTCTTGAGTATCTCCTTGGTATATTTTTGTTGATGAATGTAAATTCCATCACTTGTCTTCTTGATTTGTAATCCAAGGAAGAACTTCAATTCTCCGATCATGCTCATCTCAAATTCAGCTTGCATTAGATTTGAAAATTCCTTGCACAGCTTTTCATTAGTTGGTCCAAAAATAATATCATCAACATATATTTGAACTATAATAAAGTCCTTTTTAGAGCATTTCTTGAATAGAGTAGTGTCTACTTGTCCTCTAGTAAAACCATTATGCATGAGAAAAGAACTGAGTCTATCATACCATGCTCTAGGTGCTTCTTTCAAACCATATAATGTCTTTTTAAGTTTGAAAACGTGATCTGGTTTATCAGTATCCTCAAAACCAGGGGGTTGTTTTACATACACTTCTTCTTCAATTATACCATTCAGAAAAGCACTTTTTACATCCATTTGAAATAGGGTAATTTGGTGTTGTGCAACATATGACATTAAAATGAGTATGACTTCTATTCTAGCTACATGTGCAAAGGTTTCAGTATAATCAATACCTTCTTGTTGGTTATAGACTTGAGCTACTAACCTTGCCTTATTTCAGACAACTTTACCATCTTCATCCAATTTGTTTCTGAAGACCCATCTTGTTCCAATAACCGACTTGTTTTTAGGCTTAGAGACAAGAGTCCATACATCATTTCTGGTGAACTGGTTAAGTTATTCTTGCATAGCAAGAATCTAGCTTTCATCCTCAAGAGCTTCTTCAATGCATTTAGGCTCCAAATCTGAAATAAAGGCCACATTGCTTGATTCTTTAAATGTGAATCTGGTTCTTACTCCTTCAGAAGGATTTCCAATAATAAGATCCTTAGGGTGATGAGTGTCGAACTTACAATCCCTTTTGAGATCATCATGAAGATCTTGACTTGTCTGCTGACTCATTTGTTCCACTTGTCTGTCAGCCTCAGGCACGAGTTCTGTTTTGGTTAGATTGGGTTGTTGACTTTCTGGTTTGTTTATATCAAGACCTGCAAGATCATCTTCTAGATCTGATAGTTCTTTATCAGTCTTTAATCCATCATTGAATTTAACATGAACAAATTCTTCAATAATATAAGTTCTTGAATTGTAAACTCTAAAAGCCTTAGACATTTCAGAATATCCTACAAAAATACCTCTATCTACCTTAGAATCAAACTTTACAAGATTATCTCTGGTATTCAGAATAAAACATTCACATCCAAAAGCATGAAAATAAGATATGTTGGGGCTTTTTCATTTCCACAATTCATAAGGAGTCCTTTTTAGAAAATGCCTAATAAGTATTCTGTTTTGTACATAACAAGCAGTGTTTACAGCTTCTGCCCATAAGTACTTAAGGAGATTATTATCATTGAGCATAGATCTAGCCATCTCTTGCAGAGCTCTGTTCTTTCTCTCAACCACTCCATTTTGCTGTGGAGTTCTAGGTGCAGAGAAATTGTGAGAGATTCCATTCTCCTCACAGAACTGTCTAAACTGTTCATTTTCAAATTCTCCCCCATGATCACTTCTAAGGGTAGAAATACAGAAACCCTGCTCATTTTGTACTCTTTTGCAGAATACTGAGAAAGCCTTAAAAGACTTGGCCTTGTGTGTTAGGAAGAGTACTCATATATATCTAGAATAATCATCAACTATGACAAATCCATATTTTCTTCTAGCCAGGCTGGCAACACTAACTGGTCCAAACAGATCCATGTGTAACAACTGAAGAGGTCTAGAGGTTGATACTTGGTTTTTAGATTTGAAACTTGATTTTATCTGTTTACCTCTCTGACATGCATCACACAAGACA
>JAUPTC010001146.1:0-28410 GCA_030762895.1 Sophora flavescens
TTTGTATCTTGCCATTTTATATATATATGATATGAGGCATTCCAGTTTATTGTGTTACTTGTTTAAACATAATAAAGTCCTTAGAATGGAAATTTCAGTTTAATAGAAATCAAGTATATGACTTGATCGTGAGACACTATTGAACAATGAAATCCTATTCTTAAATATCCGTAGTCAAGTATTTTATTAATAAGGACAATGATAATACAATTGAGACTATTATGTGTGCAGACTATGACCACATCTCACGGGTCATAGATATGAGATATCGAGTTGCCACATAGGTACACATTAAGGTAATGATGTACTGGATTGACCCGCCATGAGAACACTACATGGAGCGTTATGTGAGTGTCATAAGTAGTTCTCATAGTGGCAATGGTGCATACAATCCTTCGACCTGAAATCACTACGATCCCTACATGAGGAGTCGTGTGCTTTAATATCGTCAAACGTCATCTGTAATAGGATGATTATAAAGACGGTCATTGGGCATACCACGAACCATGCAAGGGGATGTGAGTGACCTAGATGGAATTTGTCCCTCTGATATGAGCCCAATTTGGAGTATGGTTCAAGAAGCTTATCAAGGACTTGGTGGGCCAATTACAAATGTTACAACCAAGAAAGCCCAACAAGTGTTAATTCAAACTATGGTTCTCATCATGGAAGCAAGCTCAAATGCAAGATTGGATGGAATGAAGCCCAAATTATTAACTTACATTATCCAACTAAAGGATCCATGACAAGAGGGGCGTGCAACATGAAGAAGAGTCCAATTTTAGTTGTTTGTTTTAATTCAATAAGTGTAAATGGGTTTTATGAGTGAGCCCAATTACTAAATGATGTTTTTGGGGCAGCCCACTTGTAATCCATGAGGGAATTTGAATTTGTATGTGTCTTAGTGGGAGGAATCTTTAGCTTGCATGCTATAAGAACTCCTAAACTAGTGTGTTGATGTTTTGATAAATTGTATAAATTATGAGGGGTTACACTTTTAATGTGAGAAGCAAGTGTAACCACCACATAATTAGGGGAATGAAGAGTCAAGAAGAGGGGGGGGGGGCGTAACCTTCATAGTCTTATGGCTGAGTTGAAAGATTTGATGGCTACATTATGAGGGTTTTTAACTCATGTTATGATGGCTAAGTTAAGTGGGAGTAAGTGAGTGTTTAAGGTCAATTAAGTGGGGGTTATGGTTTGGATTTGGAAGCCCAAAAGTTGGCTGCTCAACTATATGTAATTTGTGACAAACACATGGAATGGTAACTTGGATGTTGAATTTGGATTGAAATCCATTTGTGAGAGAATTGTCTCTCTTTGGTTCTTGGTTGAGCCAACTATTGTTCTTATCAAGAATCCAAGATTCTTGTGGCGAACTTCATAG
The DNA here is from genome assembly GCA_030762895.1 of Sophora flavescens. Taxonomy (NCBI): domain Eukaryota; kingdom Viridiplantae; phylum Streptophyta; class Magnoliopsida; order Fabales; family Fabaceae; genus Sophora; species Sophora flavescens. The sequence goes on from JAUPTC010001146.1 coordinate 1,388, forward strand.
GCTTATCAAACTCTCTAGTTTGTGGCGCCATACCATCTCTAATCTTCACCATTTTCATATTTTCTTCTTCTCATTTTGCTTCCAAAAATTGGTTTCGCATTAACTTGTTAAGAATTCAACCAAATAGATCTTCAACAAGGCAACCTCACCATTTGGTTGTCATCACCCTCCTACATGACAGGAGTAATATCTGTGGGCCCCCTGATAGAGTGAGACTGTAAAATGCATGGCCGTGCTGAAATGAGTCAATATGAGATATTGACCTCATTTGTTGTTAAGTCTACTCGGGTATCAGGGAACATGATATTGAACTATACAAGGGTGACACATTCTATGCCTTGTGTTCAATATAGATATATGGACAAAGGGATAATAATGCACATGAATATTTGTCACAGAAAGGTTTCGTCAAATCACTGACTTTCTCACTACTTAGGTAGCAGTGATGTATTGCTAGATACCGCTCACTGTTTGTAATATTAAATGGGATTTAATGTTACTACTAACGTTTTGGGAACCTATAGGGTCACACACATAAGAGCGGATTAAAAGAAGCATTAAAAGGAGAGTTGGACTTTCCTATTGGGCCTAGCGCATAGTACATGGGCTTAGGTCAAGTGCTGCTCACTAACTCACTTAAGGAGGCGCTACTATAAGTAGAACACTTAAGTTATTGTGCACACACGGTTGATAACCTAGCCGCACAAAAGGAGTAAGAGTGAACAGTAAGTCTCGGTTTTGAAGCTAGCATTGTAAGACAGAGACGCTTCAGGTTCGTGGCGTTGAACGTTCACGTAGTCCGCTCGTGTGGATACCTCTGGAGACACCGTTCGTGCGGTGTTCGTGATAAACAAATTTCAACCAACAACCATCGCTTCAAGAGGTAAACTTTTTAATCATGAATCATGACCATTCGCAAGGATCCTTCGATGGGAATTTTTCCGCTGCGTTTTATTTTGTTTTATACGCAAATTCCCAACATTCGGAGCACGTGAAAATAAATCTGGTAATTACTGGCATGTCCCTGATGTATCGGAAGCCCCATCCGGAAGCGGAGCCTGACCGGAACCCGAGGGGTAACGGAAGCTCGGCACGTCGCGGTAAGTAAGCGTATAAAGGATTTGATCGCGCGTAGACTAACAGGTGCGATCATACCAGCACTAATGCACCGGATCCAGTCAGAACTCCGCAGTTAAGCGTGCTTGGGCGAGAGGAGTACTAGGATGGGTGACCTCCTGGGAAGTCCTCGTGTTGCACCTCTTTTTCCCAACAACTTTATCGGCCGACCCAGAGCATGGCTCTGGAAAGCCGGGTCGCCAAAACACCGAAGGCGGGAGACCGTAAATGGCCTCAAACGAGTGCCCCCGCCGGTCGGCGGTGCGGGGTCCGGAAACGCCAAACCCCAACATAAAGACCCACCGGAAGATTCCGGAAAAGTTGGAAACCGTGTCAAATGAATTTTAAAAAATATGGGACCACGACTGTCAGAAAGCCGCACCCGTCCTGATAATTATGATGTGTAGAAACAAATGGGTCAAGCCCACTTAAGTCCATGTTGTACACGAATTTGGGAGCTTAGTAGGAGGAATCTTTGGTTTGCATGCCAATAGTAACTCCTATAAGTTATTAGTTTGTTTATTGTTTTGTTAATTATGTGGGAGTTACACTTTTTAATATGAGAAGTAAAGTGTTGCAGCCACATAATGATGGTTATGAGAGAATAATAAACTCACCATTAGAGGCTGAGTTAAGGAGGGAATTAGTGAGTCATTTAGTGACATGATTAGGCTAATTATTGTGGGGGTTATGATCTCTTTTGGAAGCCAAAAAGTTGGCAGCCTAATACTCTATTTGTACACTCCATTTTCATGTTGAATAGTAACTTTGTGTTCAATTTGTATCAAATCCATTTGTGAGGGAATTGTCTCTCTTTGGTTCTTGGTTGAGCCACCTTGTTCTTATCAAGAATCCACGATTCTTGTGGCGAACCTCACTTGGCTTATCAAACTCTCTAGTTTGTGGCGCCATCACCATCTCTATTCTCCATCCATTTGTTTCTTTTCTTCCCTATATTTTAATCTCAAAAATCGTTCGGCAAATTAATTGTTAAAATTCAACCAAAAAGATCATCAAAGGCAACCTCACCATTTGGTTGTCATCACCTAGATTAGTCTACTGTAATTGATTTCCATCACACTTGAGGTTATGTAATTTCTGTTTTGTTTGCTTTTCTCTTTTCAATACTATGCTATATATTTCTGTTTGCTTAATTCAGGAGTGTATAGTGTTGTATTGATTTATTTCGGTGATGTTATGTTCCTATATATAATCGTGTTTGCTTAATTCGCGTGTGTTCATTCATGTTCGCTTAGTTCATGAGGGCTTAACCCCGTTTGCTTAATTCGGGAATAGGAACATATATTTGTAGTAGTGGTTTCGCTTGTAAATTGTTGCTACAACCGGGAGGGAATTAGAATCTGCTTAGGGCTTGGAATTTACATGAACCAATGATAGTGGGAAACCGAGAACAGTAGGTTAATCGTCTTTAGTTTATTTGATAATCTCTTTAACTGCTTTGTTTTTATTGCTCTGCTTTTGTTTGTTTTCTTTATTTTATTTCAATCCAAACAACCCCCCAAATTCTAACTTTTTCTGTTAACAACAACCCAAGAGTCCTTGTGAGACGATATCCGAGTTGTCGCTTCCTATACTACATTTTTATAAAACGCTCGCTTTTTGGCGCGTGCGCGACAGCGCGACCAAAAATTGGCGCCGTTGCCGGGGACTCTTGTTATTAACAAAAAATTAAATTAAAAAAAAAATCTCTTTGCTGAATTAGTTTTGGCTGCTTTGTCTGGTTATGAATCTTAGTGCTTCCCATGGATAATTATATGCAAAATTATGTGCCTAATGTTTATTATGAGCAACCATGGATATATTATCCTAACTTTGATAGGCCACCACCATGCACAAATTATCCTAATTTTGCTGGAAGTTATGAGTTTAGCAGTGGTTTTGACATGATTGGTGTGAATGAGGTCCATAGTTCTTCTTCCAACCAGACCCTTGATGATAGAATTGATAGGCTCACTTCTTTGGTGGAGAAATTGGTAATGGATAAGGTTCAGTCGGCAAGGTTTTGTGGCATGTGCGGCTCTCCTGAGCACCTGTTTGATGCATGCCCCATTCTGAAAGAAGGGTCAGTTACTGATTTGCCTCAAGCTTATACAGTCCATCCTTACAATCAAGGCAATAATCAGAACCGGTACAGCGTTCCTGGCCTTTCCACTGATGAGTACCACCCCAGTCAAGTGACCACCTCTGCACTTTCTGGACCTTCACTAGAGGACATGTTCAAGTAAATGACTGAACAAAATCTCCAGTTGCAGCAGCAATTAGCACAGTTCCAGGCACAGTTCCAAGTGAGACGATATCCGAGTTGTCGCTTCCTATACTACATTTTTATAAAACGCTCGCTTTTTGACGCGTGCGCGACAGCGCGACCAGTAGGAAAAACTCCAAGGAACGAGGCCCATTGGTCCGTTGGACCCATGGGCACCACCCGACTCTGGCCAAACGGCGCCGTGTCTGCCACTTTTCCTATTTTCGAAGTATTTTCTCCGCATCATAATTACCAGGACGGGTGCGGCTTTCTGACAGTCGTGGTCCCATATTTTTTAAAATTCATTTGACACTGTTTCCAACTTTTCCGGCTTCTTCCGGTGGGTCTTTATGCTGGGGTTTGGCGTTTCCGCTGTCCGGAGGTCCCCGCACCGCCGATCGGCGGGGGCACTCATTTGAGGCCGTTTACGGTCTCCCGTCTTCGCTGTTTTGGAGACCCCGGTTTTCCGGAGCCATGCTCTGGGTCAGCCGATAAAGTTGTTGGGAAAAAGAGGTGCAACACGAGGACTTCCCAGGAGGTCACCCATCCTAGTACTACTCTCGCCCAAGCACCCTTAACTGCGGAGTTCTGATGGGATCCGGTGCATTAGTGCTGGTATGATCGCACTTGTTAGTCTACGCGCGATCAAATCCTTTATACGCTTACTTACCGCGACGTGCCTAGCTTCCGTTAAGGGGGTTCTGATCAGGCTCCGCTTCCGGATGGGGCTTCTGAGATATCAGGGACATGCCGGTAATTACCAGATTTGTTTTCGCGTGCTCCGAATGACCTGAATTTTGGCAGGGCGGTAGAAAAAAATCCAAGGAACGAGGCCCATTGGTCCGTTGGACCCGTGGGCACCATCCGACTCCGGCCAAACGGCGCCGTGTCTGCCACTTTTCCTATTTTCGAAGTATTTTCTCCGCATCATAATTACCAGGACGGGTGCGGCTTTCTGACAGTCGTGGTCCCATATTTTTTAAAATTCATTTGACACTGTTTCCAACTTTTCCGGCATCTTCCGGTGGGTCTTTATGCTGGGGTTTGGCGTTTCCGCGGTCCGGAGGTCCCCGCACCGCCGATCGGCGGGGGCACTCGTTTGAGGCCGTTTACGGTATCACGTCTTCGTTGTTTTGGAGACCCCGGCTTTTCGGAGTCATGCCCTGGGTCGGCCGATAAAGTTGTTGGGAAAAAGAGGTGCAACACGAGGACTTCCCAGGGGGTCACCAATCCAAGTACTACTCTCGCCCGAGCATGCTTAACTGCGGAGTTCTGATGGGATCCGGTGCATTAGTGCTGGTATGATCGCACCTGTTAGTCTACGCGCAATCAAATCCTTTATACGCTTACTTACCGCGATGTGCCGAGCTTCCGTTACCCCTCGGGTTCCGGTCAGGCTCCGCTTCCGGATGGGGCTTCCGAGACATCAGGGACATGCCGGTAATTACCAGATTTGTTTTCGCGTGCTCCGAATGACCTGAATTTTGGCAGGGTGGTCGGAAAAAATCCATGGAACGAGGCCCATTGGTCCGTTGGACCCATGGGCACCACCCGATTCTGGCCAAGCGGCACCGTCTCGACCACTTTTCCTATTTTCGAAGTATTTTCTCCGCATCATAATTACCAGGGCGGGTGCGGTTTTCTGACATTCGTGGTACCATATTTTTTAAAATTCATTTGACACTGTTTCCAACTTTTCAGGCATCTTCCGGTGGGTCTTTATGCTGGGGTTTGGCATTTATGCAGTCCGGAGGGCCACGCACCGCCGATCGGCGGTGGCACTCGTTTGAGGCCGTTTTCGGTGTTTTGGCGACCCCGGCTTTCCGGAGCCATGCTCTGGGTCGGCCGATAAAGTTGTTGGGAAAAAGAGGTGCAACACGAGGACTTCCCAAGAGATCACCCGTCATAGTACTACTCTCGCCCAAGCACGCTTAACTGCGGAGTTCTGATGGGATCCGGTGCATTAGTGCTGGTATGATCGCACCTGTTATTCTACGCGCGATCAAATCCTTTATCCTCTTACTTGCCGAGACGAGCCGAGTTTCCGTTATCCCTTGGGTTACGGTTAGGCTCCGCTTTCGGATGGGGCTTCCGAGATATAAGGAACATGCCGGTAATTACTAGATTTGTTTTCGTGTGCTCCGAATGACCTGAATTTTGGCAGGGTGGTAGGAGAAAATCCAAGGAACGAGAGGCCCATTGGTTCGTTGGACCCAAGGGCACCACCCGTGATATGATCCTAACAAGGAACATATATATTTTCGGATCTATCCTTGAGTGACAACAAAAATTATAGAAGAAGATGAAATACAAAATTGGATAAGATGAGAAATGGGAGGTAGGCGCCACAAATCCAAGGGGATTTGATAAGCCAATGTGAGGTTCGCCACAAGAATCTTGGATTCTTGATAAGAACAAGGGTTGGCTCAATGAAGAACCCAAGAGAGAAAACACTCTCACAATTGGAATCAATCCAAAATGAACTCAAAGTTATCATTCATCATGTAATAGGTGTGTACATATAGCATAGGGAAATAAAAACCAAAGGTCATCATAAGATGACATAAACTCCTAATAACTAGACATAACTCTCCACTAAGTGGTTATTAAAAGAACATAACTATCCTACTTAAGAAAATAATTAAAGTGGTTCCATAACTTCTAAAGGAGTTACCTAGGCATGCAAGCCAAAGGTTGCTCTCCTTTGTAAGTTCCAAAAACGTGCCAGCCACCATTCATAATGGGCCTTGCTCATTCATCAAGCTTAGTGTAGCCCAATTAACATATAACTCATTTAAGGTCCAAGAATTCGTATTAAACTTGCAGCCCGTTTTTCACCATGATAGAAGCCGAATTTGGTCAAGAGTCCTGAGATATGATTTGTAGATAATTCCATAAGCTTTCCAACTCACCAAAGAATGCATCAATCGGAGATTCGTAGCTCTATATATGACCAAATCAAGCATACGGGTTCACCACAATGAAAATAAAATTTTCATCAAAAATATTAATTTGGCCTCAAATTGGACATCATCCTTGGTTTGCATCAACCCGACTCTGGCCAAACGGCGCCGTGTCTGCCACTTTTCCTATTTTCGAAGTATTTTCTCCGCATCATAATTACCAGGACGGGTGCGGCTTTCTGACAGTCGTGGTCCCATATTTTTTAAAATTCATTTGACACTGTTTCCAACTTTTCCGGCATCTTCCGGTGGGTCTTTATGCTGGGGTTTGGCGTTTCCGCGGTCCGGAGGGCCCCGCACCGCCGATCGGCGGGAGCACTCGTTTGAGGCCGTTTACGGTCTCCCGCCTTCGGTGTTTTGGCGACCCCGGCTTTCCGGAGCCATGCTCTGGGTCGGCCGATAAAGTTGTTGGGAAAAAGAGGTGCAACACGAGGACTTCCCAGGAGGTCACCCATCCTAGTACTACTCTCGCCCAAGCACGCTTAACTGCGGAGTTCTGATGGGATCCGGTGCATTAGTGCTGGTATGATCGCACCTATTAGTCTACGCGTGATCAAATCCTTTATACGCTTACTTACCGCGACGAGCCTAGCTTCCGTTACCCCTCGGGTTTCGGTCAGGCTCCGCTTCAGGATGGGACTTCCGAGACAACAGGGACATGCCGGTAATTACCAGATTTGTTTTCGCGTGCTCCGAATGACCAGAATTTTGGCAGGGTGGTAGGAAAAAATCCAAGGAACGAGGCCCAATTGATATGAGCCAAGGGGGGGCAAGTCAACTTGTCATCAAGAATGATATGAGCCCAATAAGGAGCATGGACCAAGGAGCACTAAAAGGACTTGGTGGGTCTAAGACAAGAGCAAGTGCCAAGAAAGCCCAAGAAGTTCTAAACCAAATTTTGTCAACCTTGATGGAAACAAGCCCAAGTTCAAGTCTTGATGGAGTGGAGGACAAAATGGTTACTTATCTCATCCAACTTGAAGACCCGTGATGGGCTTGGACGTCCACTTCACATATTATCATTTTCTAGTTTATTTCTATTAAATAAAGTGCAATAAACTTGGGTTTTATGAAGAATTTCGAATTTGGGTGCATAGTGGGAGGAATCTTGTTGGTTTGCATACCAATAGTAACTCCTTTAAGTTTTTAGACTTTTTATGTTTTGTTAATTATGTGGGAGTTACACTTTTAATTTGAGAAATAAGTGTGGCTGCTACATAATGATAGAGAGAGGGTAATAAGTCAGTATTAAGTGGTTGAGTTAAGTGTGAATTTAGTAAGTCATGAATAGGCTAGTTATGTGGGGGTTATGGAATCATTGGGAAGACAAAGGGTGAGGCCAAATGTTGGCAGCCACACCCCTATATGTAACATGCCTAAACACATGAAATGGTAAGTTGGATGTTGAATTTGGATTGAAATCCATTTGTGAGAGAATTGTCTCTCTTTGGTTCTTGGTTGAGCCAACTATTGTTCTTATCAAGAATCCACGATTCTTGTGGCGAACCTCACTTGGCTTATCAAACTCTCTAGTTTGTGGCGCCATCACCATCTCTAATCTTCACCATTTTCATATTTTCTTCCTTTTATGTTACAACTCAATTCTGACTTGGATTTGTAATTGTTAAAATTCAACCAAAAAGATCATCAAAGGCAACCTCACCATTTGGTTGTCATCAGTAGTACTAGGATAGGTGACCTCTTGGGAAGTCCTCGTGTTGCACCTCTTTTTCCCAACAACTTTATCGGTCGACCCAGAGCATGGCTCCGGAAAGCCGGGGTCGCCAAAACACCGAAGGCTGGAGACCGTAAACAGCCTCAAACGAGTGCCCCCACCGATCGGAGGTGCGGGGCCCTCCGGACCGCGGAAACGACAAACCCCAGCATAAAGACCCACCGGAAGATGCCGGAAAAGTTGGAAACAGTGTTAAATGAATTATAAAAAATATGGGACCACGACTGTCAGAAAGCCGCACCCGTCCTTGTAATTATGATGCGGAGAAAATACTTCGAAAATAGGAAAAGTGGCCGAGATGGTACCGTCTGGCCAGCATCGGGTGGTGCCCATGGGTCCAACGGACCAATGGGCCTCGTTCCTTTGAATTTTTCCTACCACCCTGCCAAAATTCAGGTCATTCGGAGCACGCGAAAACAATTCTGGAAATTACCGGCATGTCCCTGATGTCTCGAAAGCCCCATCCGGAAGCGGAGCCTGACCGGAACCCGAGGGGTAACGGAAGCTCGGCTCGTCGCTGTATGTAAGCGTATAAAGGATTTGATCGCGCGTAGACTAATAGGTGCGATCATACCAGCACTAATGCACCGGATCCCATCAGAACTCCGCAGCTAAGCGTGCTTGGGCGAGAGTAGTACTAGGATGGGTGACCTCCTGGGAAGTCCTCGTGTTGTACCTCTTTTTCCCAACAACTTTATCGGCCGACCCAGAGCATGGCTCCGGAAAGCCGGGGTCGCCAAAACACCGAAAACGGCCTTAAACGAGTGCCACCGCCGATCGGCGGTGCGGGGCCCTCCGGACTGGATAAATGCCAAACCCCAGCTTAAAGACCCACCAGAAGATGCCTGAAAAGTTGAAAACAGTGTCAAATGAATTTTAAAAAATATTGGACCACGACTGTCAGAAAGCCGCACCCGTCCAAGTAATTATGATGCGGAGAAAATACTTTGAAAATAGGAAAAGTGGCCGAGACGGTGCCGTTTTGCCAGAGTCGGGTGGTGCCCATGGGTCCAACGGACCATTGGTGATGCAAACCAAGGATGATGTCCAATTTGAGGCCAAATTAATATTTTTGATGAAAATTTTATTTTCGTTGTGGGGAACCCGTATGCTTGATTTGGTCATATCTTGAGGTACGAATCTCCGATTGATGCATTCTTTGGTGCGTTGGAAAGCTTAGGGAATTTTCTACAAATCATATCTAAGGCCTCTTGACCAAATTCGGCTTCTATCATGGTGAAAAAGGGCTGCAAGTTTAATACGAATTCTTGGACCTTAAATGAGTTATATGTTTAATTGGGCTACACTAAGCTTGATGAATGAGCAAGGCCCATTATGAATGGTGGCTGGCACGTTTTTGGACCTTACAAAGGAGAGCAACCTTTGGCTTGCATGCCTAGGTAACTCCTTTAGAAGTTATGGAACCACTTTTATTATTTTCTTAAGTAGGATAGTTATGTTCTTTTAATAACCACTTAGTGGAGAGTTATGTCTAGTTATTAGGAGTTTATGTCATCTTATGATGACCTTTGGTTTTTATTTCCCTATGCTATATGTACACACCTATTACATGATGAATGATAACTTTGAGTTCATTTTGGATTGATTCCAATTGTGAGAGTGTTTTCTCTCTTGGGTTCTTCATTGAGCCAACCCTTGTTCTTATCAAGAATCCAAGATTCTTGTGGCGAACCTCACATTGGCTTATCAAATCCCCTTGGATTTGTGGCGCCTACCTCCCATTTCTCATCTTATCCAATTTTGTATTTCATCTTCTTCTATAATTTTGCTTGGTCACTCAAGGATAGATCCGAAAATATATATGTTCCTTGTTAGGATCATATCAACTACTCTCGCCCAAGCACGCTTAAATGCAGAGTTCTGATGAGATCCGGTGCATTAGTGCTGGTATGATCGCACCTGTTAGTCTACGCGCGATCAAATCCTTTAAACGCTTACTTACTGCGACGAGCCGAGCTTCCGTTACCCCTCCGGTTCCGGTCAGGCTCCGCTTCCGGATGGGGCTTTCGAGACATCATGGACATGCCGGTAATTTCCCGATTTGTTTTCGCGTGCTCCGAATGACCTGAATTTTGTCAGGGTGGTAGGAAAAATTCCAAGGAACGAGGCCCATTGGTCCGTTGGACCCATGGGCACCACCCGATGCTGGCCAAACGGTGCCATCTCGGCCACTTTTCCTATTTTCGAAGTATTTTCTCCGCATCATAATTACAAGGACGGGTGCGGCTTTCTGACAGTCGTGGTCCCATAATTATTAAAATTCATTTGACACTGTTTCCAACTTTTCCGGCATCTTTCGGTGGGTCTCTATGCTGGGGTTTGGCGTTTCCGCATTTCGGAGGGCCCCGCACCTCCGATCGGCGGGGGCCCTCGTTTGAGACCGTTTACGGTCTCCCGCCTTCGGTGTTTTGGCGACCCCGACTTTCCGGAGCCATGCCCTGGGTCGGCCGATAAAGTTGTTGGGAAAAAGAGGTGCAACACGAGGACTTCCCAGGAGATCACCCATCCTAGTACTACTCTCGCCCAAGCACGCTTAACAGCGGAGTTCTGATGGGATCCGTTGCATTAGTGCTGGTATGATCGCACCTATTTGTCTACGCTTGATCAAATCCTTTATACGCTTACTTACCGCGACGAGTCGAGCTTCCGTTACCCCTAGGGTTCCGGTCAGGCTCCGCTTCCGAATGGGGCTTCCGAGACATCAATGACATGCCGGTAATTACCAGATTTGTTTTCGCGTGTCGAATGACCTGAATTTTGGCAGGGTGGTAGGAAAAAAATCAAAGGATCGAGGCCCATTGGTCCTTTGGACCAATGGGCACCACCTGATTCTGGCCAAACGGCGCCGTCTCGGCCACTTTTCCTATTTTCGAAGTATTTTCTCCGCATCATAATTACCAAAACGGGTGCGGCTTTCTGACAGTCGTGGTCCCATATTTTTCAAAATTCATTTGACACTGTTTCCAACATTTCCGGCATCTTCCGGTGGGTCTTTATGCTGGGGTTTGTCGTTTCCGCAGTCCGGAGGACCCCGCACCGTCGATCGGCGGGGGCACTCGTTTGAGGCCGTTTACGGTCGGGCCTTCGGTGTTTTGGAGACCCCGGCTTTCTGGAGCCATGCTCTGGGTCGGCCGATAAAGTTGTTGGGAAAAAGAGGTGCAACACGAGGACTTCCGCACGCTTAACTGCGGAGTTCTGATGGGATCCGGTGCATTAGTGCTGGTATGATCGCACCAGTTAGTCTACGCGCGATCAAATCCTTTATACGCTTACTTATCGATCAAATCCTTTTTTTTGAAAGGATCATGTAAATTTTTCGGATCTATCCTTGAGTGACAACAAAAATTATAGAGGAAGATGAAATACAAAATTGGATAAGATGAGAAATGGGAGGTTGATATGATCCTAGCAAGGAACATATAAAATTTCGGATCTATCCTTGAGTGACCAAGCAAAATTATAGAAGAAGATGAATTACAAAATTGGATAAGATGAGAAATGGGAGGTAGGCGCCACAAATCCAAGGGGATTTGATAAGCCAAGGTGGGGTTCGCCACAAGAATCTTGGATTCTTGATAAGAACAAGGGTTGGCTCAATGAAGAACCCAAGAGAGAAAACACTCTCACAATTGGAATCAATCCAAAATGAACTCAAAGTTATCATTCATCATGTAATAGGTGTGTACATATAGCATAGGGAAATAAAAACCAAAGGTCATCATAAGATGACATAAACTCCTAATAACTAGACATAACTCTCCACTAAGTGGTTATTAAAAGAACATAACTATCCTACTTAAGAAAATAATAAAAGTGGTTCCATAACTTCTAAAGGAGTTACCTAGGCATGCAAGCCAAAGGTTGCTCTCCTTTGTAAGTTCAAAAAACGTTCCAGCCACCATTCATGATGGGCCTTGCTCATTCATCAAGCTTAGTGTAGCCCAATTAACATATAACTCATTTAAGGTCCAAGAATTCGTATTAAACTTGCAACCCTTTTTCACCATGATAGAAGCCGAATTTGGTCAATAGGCCTGAGAAATGATTTGTAGATAATTCCCTAAGCTTTCCAACGCACCAAAGAATACATCAATCGGAGATTCGTAGCTCAAGATCTGACCAAATCAAGCATACGGGTTCACCACAATGAAAATAAATTTTTCATCAAAAATATTAATTTGGCCTCAAATTGGATATCATCCTTGGTTTGCATCATTCCCTCCCTCTTGAAAAGAATTCGACCTCGAATTTATTGCCTTAAGGAGTCTTCTTTATCCTCCTGGTTCAAACACAACCATTTTGAATCCATGGGGCACCTCTCTTGGAATTGTTTCTTCAACTTCCTTCAAAATAGAGTCATCACCTCTAGGCAAAGAGTTTGCATTAGTAGTCAAACAAGAATCTTTACATAGAAAGATATATAAAGGCTGCCTTGCCAACATTGCTCCCTTCACCTTATTTTCTCTTATAAGAAGACTCTCAATTCTTCTTTCAACCTTTGCCTCAATTTTTTTCTTTTTATTTTCCCCTTCAAAAAATGCAGTCTCCACCTTTTTCTCAACATCTTTTTCATTCTGTTTGTTTTCCTCCATTCCCTTTTCTTCTACCTTTTTCTCATGGCTTTCTTTTTTTATTACTTCTCCTTCTTTGCTTTCCTCATTCACCGAACACTCTTCTTTTATTGTTTTCTCAATCATTCTTTTTTTCTCACTCTCTCCTTTCAAGTACATTTGATCTTCATACACTTGTTTTGGTGACAATGATCCAAGAGTAATTTTACGATTATTAAATACAAATGAGTACCTATTATTGTAGACATCATATTTCGCTTCTCGTTCAGCTCTCCAAGGACGCCCAAGTACCAAGTGCCTTGTTTCTATAGGCACCACATCACATAACACCTCATTCTCATATGTCCCAATCCGGAATGGCACTCGTACTTGTTTGTTCACCATCACGTCACCGAAATCACTAAACTCCGGGATGCTCCAAATGACATACGGTTGTGGATGCTCTAGAAGAGGAAGTCCCAACTTTTGCACCATGGTGGTACTAGCTAGGTTGATGTAACCCTTTCTATCAATGACCAAGCTACATATCTTGTCCTTCACATAGCATCTAGAATATAAAAGATCCTCCATTTTCTTGGCATCATTTTTCTTCATTAGTGACTCCATGAAGAACCCACTAAGAAAAATTCAAACTTCCGAAAAAAGTTGAAAAAACAAAATCATAAGTCACTCTAGGAAGGATGGCTCTAGATACCAAATGATATGTTCCTAAAAAGGAGCATGTAATTTTCGGATCTATCCTTGAGTGACCAAGCAAAATTATAGAAGAAGATGAAATACAAAATTGGATAAGATGAGAAATGGGAGGTAGGCGCCACAAATCCAAGGGGATTTGATAAGCCAATGTGGGGTTCGCCACAAGAATCTTGGATTCTTGATAAGAACAAGGGTTGGCTCAATGAAGAACCCAAGAGAGAAAACACTCTCACAATTGGAATCAATCCAAAATGAACTCAAAGTTATCATTCATCATGTAATAGGTGTGTACATATAGCATAGGGAAATAAAAACCAAAGGTCATCATAAGATGACATAAACTCCTAATAACTAGACATAACTCTCCACTAAGTGGTTATTAAAAGAACATAACTATCCTACTTAAGAAAATAATAAAAGTGGTTCCATAACTTCTAAAGGAGTTACCTAGGCATGCAAGCCAAAGGTTGCTCTCCTTTGTAAGTTCAAAAAACGTTCCAGCCACCATTCATGATGGGCCTTGCTCATTCATCAAGCTTAGTGTAGCCCAATTAACATATAACTCATTTAAGGTCCAAGAATTCGTATTAAACTTGCAGCCCTTTTTCACCATGATAGAAGCCGAATTTGGTCAATAGGCCTGAGATATGATTTGTAGATAATTCCCTAAGCTTTCCAACGCACCAAAGAATGCATCAATCGGAGATTCGTAGCTCAAGATCTGACCAAATCAAGCATACGGGTTCACCACAATGAAAATAAATTTTTCATCAAAAATATTAATTTGGCCTCAAATTGGACATCATCCTTGGTTTGCATCAGAGGTAGGCTCCACAAATCCAAGTGGATTCGATAAGCCAAGGTGAGGTTCGCCACAAGAATCTTGGATTCTTGATAAGAACAAGGGTGGTTCAATGAAGAACCCAAGAGAGAACACTCTCACAATTGGTAAAAACCAAATTGAACATCAAAGTTTTTTTTTTATTCATGTTCTAGATGCATACATATAGGAAAATGGGGTACATAGAATATGCTTACAAAATCGTCATCTTAATGTGACTAATTCCCCATAAAACAATAATTAATCTACTAAGTGACTAATTAAAACAACTAATGAAAACTAAGTGGATAATAAAAGTGGTTCATGACTAAAAAGGAGTTTCCTAGGCATGCAAGCCAAAGGTTGCCCTCCCAATTAACATGTGCACCGTCCACACAAGCATAATTAACCTGTGCACCGTCCACACAAGCATAATTAACATGTGCACCGTCCAAAATTTATTAGACTTTTATTGAATTAAAATAAATTAGTTTTTATTGAATTAAAATAAATTGGTTTGCATCACGGGGCCATGCTCTGGTCCGCCGATAAAGTTGTTGGGAAAAAGAGGTGCAACACGAGGACTTCCCAGGAGTTCACCCATCCTAGTACTACTCTCGTCCAAGCACGCTTAACTGCGGATTTCAGATGGGATCAGGTGCATTAGTGCTGGTATGATCGCTCCTGTTAGTCTACGCGCGATAAAATCCTTTATACGCTTACTTACCGCGACGAGCCGAGCTTCCGTTACCCCTCGGGTTCCGGTCAGGCTCCGCTTCCGGATGGGGCTTCTGAGACATCAGGGACATGCCGGTATTTGCCAGATTTGTTTTCGCGTGCTTCGAATGACCTAAATTTTGGCAGGGTGGTCGGAAACAATCCAAGGAACGAGGCAATTGGTCCGTTGGACCCATGGGCACCACCCGATTTTGTCCAAACGGCACCGTCTCGGTCACTTCTCCTATTTTCGAAGTATTTTCTCCGCATCATAATTACCAGGACGGGTGCGGCTTTCTGACAGTCGTGGTCGCATATTTTTTAAAATTCATTTGACACTATTTCCAACTTTTCCGGCATCTTCCGGTGGGTCTTTATGCTGAGGTTTGGCGTTTCCGCGGTCCGGAGAGCCCCGCACCGCCGATCGACGGGGGCACTCGTTTGAGGCCGTTTACGATCTCCCACCTTCGGTGTTTTGGCGACCCCGGCTTTCCGGAGGCATGCTCTGGGTCGGCCGATAAATTTGTTGGGAAAAAGAGGTGCAACACGAGGGCTTCCTAGGAGGTCACCTGATATGAGCCTAATAAGGAGCATGGATCAAGGAGCATTACAAGGACTTGGTGGACCTATGACAAGAGCTAGGATCAAGAAAGCCCAAGAAGTCCTAAATCAAATGGTGACAACTTTAATTGAAGCAAGCCCAAATTCAAGTCTTGATGGAGTGGAGCCCAAATTGGTCACTTTTCTCATCCAACTTGAAGACCCATGATGATGTAAGCCCAATGGAGACCGATTTGGATCAAGAAGCTATTCAAGGTCTTGGTGGCCCAATGACAAGAGCAAGGGCAAAGAAAGCCCAAGAAACTCTAACTCAATTGGTGGTGCTCTTAATGGACATAAGCCCAAATGCACATGCAAGTAATGAAGACAATGAGCCCAAGATAATAACTTTGCTCATCCAAGCCCAAGAAGCATGAAGAAGGCATGCAAGTCCATTTTTCTTTTAATTCAATAAGTGTAATGGGTTATTTGAGTGGATCCAAGTTTGTTAGTGTTGCAATTGGGTCAAGCCCATCTAATCTCATGTTGAGCACGAAATTACATAGGTTAGTTGGGAGGAATATTTTTGGTTTGCATACCAAAAGTAACTCCATTTTGAATTATTAGTCATTTATGTTTTTAGTTAATTGTGTGGTGGTTACACTTTTAATTTGAGAAATAAGTGTGGCTGTTACATAATGATATAGAGAGTGGGTAATAAGTCACCTTTATGTGGCTGAGTTACAGAAGGGTTTTAGTGAGTCATTAGTTGTGGAATTAAGTGACATTATTATTTGGGGGTTATGGAATGTGGGGGAATACAATGTAATTCAGATTTGGGCAGCCATGGCTATATGTATTGGGGCCTAAACACATGAATGATAACTTGGATGTTGAATTTGGATTGAAATCCATTTGTGAGAGAATTGTCTCTCTTTGGTTCTTGGTTGAGCCAACTATTGTTCTTATCAAGAATCCAAGATTCTTGTGGCGAACTTCATAGGCTTATCAAACTCTCTAGTTTGTGGCGCCATACCATCTCTAATCTTCACCATTTTCATATTTTCTTCTTCTTATTTTGCTTCCAAAAATTGGTTTCGCATTAACTTGTTAAGAATTCAACCAAATAGATCTTCAACAAGGCAACCTCACCATTTGGTTGTCATCAAGTGGTATCAAAGCTTAGGCTTTGGTTGAATTTCTGAGTTTTGTTCTTCATCTTCTACCTATCTTCTTTTCTTCTTTTAAACCAACAAACTATCAAAACAAAAAAAATTACACTTTGATTCTATTCGTGAAGGGAAAATTTCGTGGTTGTTGTTCTTGCTCAAAAAAAAAAATTTGCTACTGTGATTCTCTTCTTCAAAGTTTGAAAAATTTTTTTTGCACAAATTATAAGAAAAAAAAATTGTGCATGAAATCTTGAAAAAAAAACGGGAAGAGAAAAGTCTATTTGAGCAATTTGTGTTCTTGAAACAAAAAAAATATATATATCTATATATATATTTCCCTTCTTCCTTGTTCTTATTTCCAAAGCTTTGCCTTTCTAGCCTTTCCTTTTGTTTCCTTTTTTTGATAAGTTTTGTGATTTTTGTTACTTGAATTTTTTGGATTTTTGTGTGATTTTTGTGTTTGACTCTTCTAAGAACTAAAGGAGAACATTTGAGAGGAAAAAGGCAAGAGTGTCCAAAATACATTTTTTGTGTGGAAAAAGCCAAAAGAGTGAAAAAAAAAATCCATTGTGTGAACTAGTGAGGGAGTGTAGTGAGGAAACACAAACTCTTCTACTCAAATTATGGCCAACAATGAAGATAGTCCACCATTATCTCCAAGGTCAGGCACTCTTCAAGCTAGGATGGCCAATCAAGTCCAAGCTCTTCAAAGACAAATGGAGCAAATGCAAGCCAATTATGAGAGACAACTTGCTAACCTACACCGTGACAATTCAAGTGACTATGATAGTGAAAGAGGAAGGCCTAGAGGAGGACGACATAGAAGAGGAGGACATAGAGGAGAGAGACGTGATAGAGGACTTGAAGGGGTCAAAATCAAAGTTCCTCCCTTTATTGGGAAGAATGATCCGGAGGCTTACTTGGAGTGGGAGCTAAAAATAGAACAAGTCTTTGATTGTAATTCATACAATGAAAGCAAGAAGGTGAAAGTAGCCGCCCTTGAGTTCAAGGAATATGCCCTTGTGTGGTGGGACCAACTACAAAAAGAAAGGAGGAGACATGGAAGAGAGCCCATAGACACTTGGGAGGAGATGAAATTTGTCATGAGGAAGAGGTTTGTCCCAAATCATTATCAAAGGGACATTCACAACAAATTACAAAGGCTTACCCAAGGGACCAAAAGCGTTGATGAATATTTCAAGGAGATGGAGTTGGCCTTACTTAGGTCAAATTTTCAAGAGGATAGGGAGGCTACCATGGCAAGATTCCTACATGGCTTGAATCAAGATATCCAAGACATAGTGGAGTTGCAACCTTATGTGGAGCTTGAAGATTTGGTCCAACAAGCCATTAAGGTGGAGCAACAAATTAAGAGGAGGAAGTCTAAATATTCTTCTTCTTCAACTTCCAAATTTCCATCCTCAAATTGGAAGGACAAGCAAAAGAAGGAGGGTGCACCCACCAAGGAGGCCGTGAGCAACATACAAGGAAAGAAACCCATGGAGACAAACTCTAGGAGCCGTGATGTAAAATGTTTCAAATGCTTAGGCCATGGACACATAGCATCCCAATGTCCAACAAAGAGAACCATGGTGTTGTCCATGAATGGGGAAGTGGTATCTCAATCCGAGGCTTCAAGTGGAGAGGAAAGTGAAGGAGATGTGTTCATGCCGGATGGTGATTTACTCATGGTGAGGAGGCTTTTGGGAAGTCAAGTGAAGGATCATGAAGCAAGCCAAAGGGAGAATATCTTTCATTCTAGATGTCTAATTCAAGGAAAGGTATGTTCTCTAATCATTGATGGTGGGAGTTGTGCCAATGTTGTAAGCACTAGATTGGTGTCCAAATTGAATCTTGTTACTAAGGCACATCCAAGGCCATATAGGCTTCAATGGCTAAGTGAGGTTGGGAAAATGGTTGTGAACAAACAAGTAGAGGTTCCATTCTCAATTGGAAAGTATGAAGATTGTGTACTTTGTGATGTGGTGCCTATGGAGGCAAGCCATATGTTGTTGGGAAGGCCTTGGCAATATGACAAAAGGGCCATCCATGATGGGTTCTCAAATAAGTTTACCTTCATGTATCAAGACCGAAAGGTCCTTCTTTCTCCTTTGTCTCCAAAACAAGTTAGTGAGGATCAAATAAGAATGAGAGAAAAAAGAGAGTAAGAGAGAAAAGAAGGACAAGGAAAGAAAAAAATTGAGGAAAAGAATGATGAAAAAATAAAGAAAAATCATGAGAAAAAAAGTGAGAAAAATAGATATGCAAAAGAGGGAAAAGAGAGCTATTTTGCAACAAAGAGTGAGGTAAAAAGTGCATTGGTCTCAAGGCAGCCCCTATACATACTTTATTATAGGGAATTTTGTTTAAATTCTAATGCCTCTAATGATATCTCTTTGTCTAGTGGTGTTAAAAATCTTTTGCAGGAATTTGGAGATGTTTTTCCAAAGGAAGTACCACACGGGCTTCCACCTCTAAGAGGGATTGAGCACCATATTGATCTCATTCCGGGTGCATCATTGCCCAATAGGCCAGCCTATAGGAGTAAGCCTCAAGAGACTAAGGAGATTCAAACCCAAGTGGAGGAGTTGATGCAAAAAGGATGGGTTCAAGAAAGTATGAGCCCATGTGCAGTGCCAGTAATTTTGGTACCAAAAAAGGATGGTAAGTGGAGGATGTGCACAGATTGTAGGGCTGTGAATAACATCACAATTAAATATATATCCTATCCCTAGGCTTGATGATTTGCTTGATGAATTGTATGGTGCATGCCTATTTTCTAAAATTGACTTAAAAAGTGGGTATCATCAAATTAGAATTAGGGAAGGGGATGAATGGAAAACTGCCTTTAAAACAAAATATGGATTGTATGAATGGTTAGTAATGCCTTTTGGGTTAACAAATGCACCTAGCACTTTTATGAGACTCATGAACCATGTTCTAAGAGATTTTTTAGGCAAGTTTGTTGTGGTGTATTTTGATGATATCTTAATATATAGTAAAAACTTAGATGATCACCTTGAACATTTAAGGGTTGTTTTACTTGTATTAAGAAGGGAAAAATTGTATGCAAATTTGGAAAAATGCACTTTTTGTGTGGACCATGTGAAATTCCTTGGTTTTGTGATAAATGCAAAAGGGGTCCATGTGGACCAAGAGAAAGTTAAGGCCATTCAAGATTGGCCAACCCCAAAAATGTGAGTGATGTAAGAAGTTTTCATGGTTTGGCTAGTTTCTATAGGAGGTTTGTTAAGGATTTTAGTACTTTGGCTGCACCTCTTAATGAAATTGTCAAAAAGAATGTGGGATTTAAGTGGGGGAAAAACAAGAGCATGCTTTTAAGGAACTTAAAGAAAAACTCACCCATGCACCAATACTTGTTTTGCCTAATTTTGCTAAATCTTTTGAGATTGAATGTGATGCTTCTAATGTTGGTGTTGGGGCTGTTTTGATGCAAGAGGGGCATCCAATTGCTTATTTTAGTGAGAAATTAAGTGGAGCTTCCCTTAATTATCCCACCTATGATAAGGAATTATATGCCTTAGTAAGAGCTTTGCAAACTTGGCAACACTATCTTTTGCCCAAAGAGTTTGTGATTCATAGTGACCATGAGTCTTTGAAATATTTGAAAGGGCAAGGAAAGTTAAATAAAAGGCATGCAAAGTGGGTTGAATTTCTTGAACAATTTCCATATGTGGTGAAACACAAAAAGGGTAAGGCCAATGTTGTGGCGGATGCACTTTCAAGAAGATATGCTTTACTTTCTACCCTTGAAACAAAATTGTTTGGACTTGAATGCATTAAGGATTTGTATGAGCATGATAAGGACTTTTCAAATATCTTTGCTAATTGTGTGCATTCAGCCCAAAATGGATATTTTAGGCACCAAGTGATAACAACCAACTTGTGGTTGCCTTGAAATGATCTTTTTTGATTGAAATTCGTTTAGTGTTGTGCCACTTTGGTTCAAGATCAAAGACCAAATCAATTTCAGATTTAAGTAACAAAACAAAAGTTGAAGAAGAAAGAAGAAAGTGGAAGAGATAGAGATGATGAAGGCGCCACAAACAATGGAAATTGTTTGATAAGCCAAGTGATGTTCGCCACAAGAATTTGGAGATTCTTGATAAGAACTCAATCTTGGTTCAACCAAGAACTTAGGAGAAACACTTCTCACTAATTTGGATAAATTCCAACAACATCAAACTTGTTATTTCATATGAATTTTCGTTTTACATATAGTATGGCAGCCAAACTCTTGGCATCCAAAGATAAAATGAAACCTCCACTTGAATAGCCTAATTATGTCACTAAATGACTCACTAATCCCTGCCAACTTTTGGCTTCCCAAAGAGATCATAACCCCCACAATCATGTCACTAAATGACTCACTAATTACCCTTCTTAACTCAGCCTCTAATGATGAGTCTATTATTCTCTCATAACCATCATTATGTGGCTGCCACACTTTACTTCTCATATTAAAAAGTGTAACTTCCACATAATTAATAAAACAATAAACAAACTAATAACTTATAGGAGTTACTATTGGCATGCAAACCAAAGGTTCCTCCTACTAAGCTATCAAATTCGTATACAACATGGTAAAAATGGGCTTGCATGCCCTCTTCATGCTTCTTGGGCTTGGATGAGCAAAGTTATTATCTTGGGCTCATTGTCTTCATTACTTGCATGTGCATTTGGGCTTGTCTCCATTAAGAAAACCACCAATTGAGTTAGAGCTTCTTGGGCTTTCTTTGATCTAGCTCTTGTCATTGGGCCACCAAGACCTTGAATGGCTTCTTGATCCAAATCGGTCTCCATTGGGGTTTTTATTCAAAGAAAAAAGATTATGTGTGCCTAAAAGTTCCATAAGGGACTTACTTTTGAAGGAGGCGCATGAAGGAGGTTTTATGGGGAATTTTGGGGTTCAAAAGACTTTAGACATGTTGCATGAACATTTTTATTGGCCTCACATAAAGCATGATGTGCAAAAATATTGTGAAAAATGCATTGTGTGTAGAAAATCAAAATCTAAAGTAATGCCTCATGGACTTTACACTCCTTTACATATTCCTGATTTTCCTTGGATTGACTTGTCTATGGACTTTGTTGTGGGATTGCCTAGATCTAGGAATGGTAAAGATTCAATTTTTGTTGTGGTGGATAGATTTTCAAAGATGGCACACTTTATCCCTTGCAAAAAAATTGATGATGCTTGTCATGTTGCTGATTTGTTCTTTAAAGAAGTGGTGAGACTTCATGGTCTCCCAAGGAGTATTGTAAGTGATAGGGACACCAAGTTCCTAAGTCACTTTTGGAGGACATTGTGGGGAAAGCTAGGTACAAAGCTTCTCTTCTCCACTACTTGCCATCCTCAAACAGATGGGCAAACTGAAGTTGTGAATAGGACACTTTCTTCCCTTTTAAGGGCCGTGATTAAAAAGAATATTAAGTCTTGGGAGGATTGTTTGCCTCATGTGGAATTTGCATATAATAGGGTTGTTCATAGTACTACTCAATATTCTCCTTTTGAGGTTGTTTATGGATTTAACCCTTTAACTCCTCTTGATTTATTGCCATCGCCTAGCTCTTCAATTTTAAAGCATAAAGATGGCAGGGCTAAAGCGGAATATGTGAGGAAGTTACATGAGCAAGTGAAGGCTCAAATTGAAAAGAGGACAGAAAGTTATGTTAAGCAAGCCAACAAAGGGAGGAGGAAGGTGGTGTTTGAACCCGGAGATTGGGTTTGGGTACACATGAGAAAGGAAAGGTTTCCTTCCCAAAGGAAATCTAAACTTCAACCAAGAGGAGATGGGCCATTCCAAGTGGTGGCCAAGATCAATGACAATGCATACAAGATAGATCTTCCTAGTGAGTATGGTGGGATTAGTGCAACTTTTAATGTGGCTGATTTATCTCTTTTTGATGTAGGTGATGAAGATTTCAATTCGAGGTCGAATTCACTTAAAGAAGGAGGAGATGATGTAAGCCCAATGGAGACTGATTTGGATCAAGAAGCTATTCAAGGTCTTGGTGGCCCAATGACAAGAGCAAGGGCAAAGAAAGCCCAAGAAGCTCTAACTCAATTGGTGGTGCTCTTGATGGACATAAGCCCAAATGCACATGCAAGTAATGAAGACAATGAGCCCAAGATAATAACTTTGATCATCCAAGCCCAAGAAGCATGAAGAGGGCATGCAAGTCCATTTTTCTTTTAATTCAATAAGTGTAATGGGTTATTTGAGTGGATCCAAGTTTGTTAGTGTTGCAATTGGGTCAAGCCCATCTAATCTCATGTTGAGCACGAAATTACATAGGTTAGTTGGGAGGAATATTTTTGGTTTGCATACCAAAAGTAACTCCATTTTGAATTATTAGTCATTTATGTTTTTAGTTAATTGTGTGGTGGTTACACTTTTAATTTGAGAAATAAGTGTGGCTGTTACATAATGATATAGAGAGTGGGTAATAAGTCACCTTTATGTGGCTGAGTTACAGAAGGGTTTTAGTGAGTCATTAGTTGTGGAATTAAGCGACATTATTATTTGGGGGTTATGGAATGTGGGGGAATACAATGTAATTCAGATTTGGGCAGCCATGGCTATATGTATTGGGGCCCTAAACACATGAATGATAACTTGGATGTTGAATTTGGATTGAAATCCATTTGTGAGAGAATTGTCTCTCTTTGGTTCTTGGTTGAGCCAACTATTGTTCTTATCAAGAATCCAAGATTCTTGTGGCGAACTTCATAGGCTTATCAAACTCTCTAGTTTGTGGCGCCATACCATCTCTAATCTTCACCATTTTCATATTTTCTTCTTCTTATTTTGCTTCCAAAAATTGGTTTCGCATTAACTTGTTAAGAATTCAACCAAATAGATCTTCAACAAGGCAACCTCACCATTTGGTTGTCATCACATGATGGCTTGGAAGCCCACTTCTCTAAAGTAGTATTTTCTAGTTTATTTTAATTCAATAAAAGTGTAATAAATTTTGGACGGTGCACATGTTAATTATGCTTGTGTGGATGGTGTACATGTTATTTGGGAGGGCAACCTTGGGCTTGCATGCCTAGGAAACTCCTTTTTAGTCATGAACCACTTTTATCATCCACTTAGTTTTCATTATTTGTTTTAATTAGTCACTTAGTGGATTAATTATTGTTTTATGGGGAATTCGTCACATTAAGATGACAATTTTGTAAGCATATTCTATGCACCCCATTTTCCTATATGTATGCATCTAGAACATGAATAAAAAATTAACTTGGATGTTGAATTTGGATTGAAATCCATTTTGTGAGAATTTTGTTCTCTTTGGTTCTTGGTTGAGCCATCCTTGTTCTTATCAAGAATCCAAGATTCTTGTGGCGAACTTCACTGGGCTTATCAAATCCCCTTGGATTTGTGGCACCATTCCATTCCTTCTCTTCTTCCATTTGTTGTTTTCTTCTTCTAAAAATTAAAACACAATTCGGACTTGGTTAATATACATGGATTAATTCAACCTAAGATCATCAAAAGGCAACCTATCCATTTGGTTGTCATTCAAAGCTCAGGTTTGGTTGAATTTTTGTATTTGAGTTCTTCATTTCTTCCTTGTTCTTTACCTTTCCACCTTTCTACCCAAAACATTAAACCTATATATATATATATATATATATATATATATATATATATATATATATATATATATATATAGAGAGAGAGAGAGAGAGAGAGAGAGAGAGAGAGAGAGAGAGAGAGAGACATTTATGGGTCTCTTTGGAAGCTCTTCTCTAGTGTGTTGTATGAATTATAACAAAATCGAAAATAAAGAGGAAAACAGTGCCTAGAATTTCAAGAAAAGGAGATGAGAAAATCATATTTGGGCAACTTGTGTTCTTAAAAAAAAAATTCCCTTCTTCCTTGTTTCATTATTCTTAAAGCTTTCTTTTTCTAGCCTTTCCTTTGATTTCCTTTGTTTTGATAAGTTTTGTGATTTTGTTACTTGATTTTGGATATTTTGTTTGGATTGGTGTTTGACTCCTCTAAGACCTAAAAGAGAACAAATTGAGTGGATAAAGGCGATAGTGGAAATTACATCTTGTGTGGAAAAAGCCTATTTGAGTGAAATACACATTGTGTGCACACGTGAGGGAGTGTGGTGAGATTTATACTATCTTGTTACTTTTGATATTGTGTATTTTAAGTGATGGCAGCCCAAGGTGATAGTCCACCTCTTTCTCCAAGGTCCGCGGTTCTTCATGCTAGGATGACTACTCAAATGCAAATCCTTGCAAGGCAAATGGAGCAAATGAATGCAAACTTCAATGAACGACTTGCCAACCTCCAAAACCTAGAAGAATCAAATCATGGAAGTGGTTATGAGAGTGAGGACAGACCTAGACATGGACCACGTAGAGGGAGGAGGCGTGATGGAGCGGATAGAATTGAAGGGGTCAAAATCAAAGTTCCTACCTTTCATGGGAAGAGTGATCCTGAAGCCTACTTGGAGTGGGAGATGAAGATGGAGCAAGTGTTTGATTGCAACAATTACAATGAAAGAAAGAGAGTGAAGGTAGCTGCTCTTGAATTCAAAGACTATGCACTTGTTTGGTGGGATCAAATACAAAAGGAGAGAAGAAGGTATGAGGAGGAGCCTATTGAGACTTGGGAAGAAATGAAACAAGTCATGAGGAAGAGATTTGTTCCAAATCACTACCATAGGGATCTTCACAACAAATTGCAAAGATTGACTCAAGGATCCAAAAGTGTTGATGAGTACCACAAGGAGATGGAGTTGGCCTTGCTTAGGTCCAACTTTAATGAAGATAGGGAGGCAACTATGGCTCGGTTCTTACATGGGTTGAATCAAGACATTCAAGACATAGTGGAGCTTCAAAACTATGTGGAGCTTGAAGATTTGGTCCAATTAGCCATAAAGGTGGAGCAACAACTCAAGAGGAAGAAGTCCAAATTTTCTTCTTCTTCTAACCTTTCATCTTCAAATTGGAAGGACAAATCAAAGAAGGAGGGTACTTCATCTTCAAAGGAGGTCGTGCCTACATCTCATGGAAAGAAGTCTATGGAAGCATCTCCTAGAAACCGTGATGTGAAGTGTTTCAAGTGCTTGGGTCATGGACATATTGCATCTCAATGTCCAACTAAAATGACAATGGTATCAAGAAATGGAGAAGTTGTCACACAATCCGAGGCTTCTAGTGAAGAAGAAAGTGGGGGATAAGTAGTTCCGGAAGGAGGAGATTTGCTCATGGTGAGGAGACTTTTGGGAAGCCAAGCCAAGGAGCATGATGAGAGTCAAAGGGAGAATATCTTCCATACTAGATGCATGATCCAAGGGAAGGTATGCTCTTTAATTATTGATGGTGGTAGTTGTGCTAATGTTGCTAGTGCTAGAATGGTTTCAAAATTAAATCTTGTGACTAAGCCACACCCACGACCATACAGACTTCAATGGATTAGTGAAGTTGGTGAAATGATGGTGAACAAGCAAGTTGAGATTCCACTCTCAATTGGGAAGTATCATGATAGTGCGCTTTGTGATGTGGTGCCTATGGAGGCAAGTCATATGTTGCTTGGGAGGCCTTGGCAATATGATAGGAAGGCCACCCATGATGGGTTTTCAAATAAATTCTCCTTTATGTACCAAGACCGAAAGGTCATTCTTACTCCTTTGTCTCCAAAAGAAGTTAGTGAGGATCAACTAAAGATGAGGGAAAAAAGAGAACAAGAGAGAAAAGAAAGAGAGAGTGAAAAAAAGAGTGAAAAGAAGAGTGATGAAAAAGTGAAAAAGAATCAAGAGAAAAAAAGTGAGAAAAGTATAGAGAGAAAAGAAAGCTATTTTGCATCAAAAGGTGAGGTGAAGAGTGCTTTGTTTTCAAGGCAGCCCCTATACATGCTTTATTTTAGGGAATTTTGTTTGAATGCTAATGCTCCTAATGAACTCTCTTTGCCTAGTGGTGTTGAAAATCTTTTGTAGGAATTTGGTGATGTGTTCCCAAAGGAAGTGCCACATGGCCTACCTCCTTTAAGGGGGATTGAGCACCATATTGATCTCATTCTGGGTGCATCATTACCCAACAGACCAGCCTATAGGAGTAATCATCAAGAGACCAAAGAAATTCAAAAGCAAGTGGAAGAGCTGATGCAAAAAGGATGGGTGCAAGAGAGCTTGAGTCCATGTGCGGTTCCGGTGATCTTAGTGCCTAAAAAGGATGGGACTTGGAGGATGTGCACAGATTGTAGGGCTGTGAACAACATCACTATAAAGTATAGACATCATATCCTTAGACTTGATGATTTGCTTGATGAATTGCATGGTGCTTGTTTGTTTTCTAAAATTGATTTAAAAAGTGGGTACCATCAAATTAGGATAAGGGAAGTGGATGAATGGAAAAC